>BJKM01000171.1:0-97500 GCA_015082035.1 Chaenogobius annularis | reverse complement strand
CAAAAATACACATCATTCTTTTCTTTTAACATTTTAAAAGAGTACTTTAATATTTTTACTTTTAGTAGATTTTATAATGTGATACTTTTACTTATTAGTAGTATTTATTTTTGCTCCTGTATCTGTATTTTTACTTAAGTAACAAATTGTCGTACTTCGTCCACCACTGGTTTGAGCAGATGCTGTTTACTGTGTTCCTCTGTATAGTATTACTGTAGATGTTTTTGTACCAGATCCTAATCATTTGGAGATAGGTGCTTTACATCTAATGTTCCACAGTATGGCATTAAACAAATCCACTATCCTGGTCGGATCTGCGGAGAGGCGACGCCGCTCACAGTGAGACTGCGTGTTTTTTGCAGTTATGGCAGTGCGTGCGGCTAGGGAAGAATGTCTCAGACTATCAGCACAGGAGCTCCACAGGGCTGTGTACTTTCCCCTCTGCTCTTCTCCCTGTACACAAACTGCTGCACCTCCAGCCACGACTCCGTAAAACTGATCAAGTTTGCGGACAACACCACCCTCATCGGGCTCATCTCGGACGGGGATGAGTCTGTCTACAGGAGGGAGGTGGACCGGCTGGTGTCCTGGAGCAGCGGTAACAACCTGGAGTTCAACGCCCAGAAGACAGTGGAGATGATCGTGGACTTCAAAGTCACAGACCCCCAGCCCCCCATCACCATGACAGACTCCCCCATCACACCACCGTGGACTCCTTCCGCTTCCTCAGCACCACCATCACCCAGGACCTCAAGTGGGAGCCCCCATCAGCTCCCTCATCAAGAAGGCCCAGCAGAGGATGTACTTCCTGCGGCAGCTGAGGAAAGCCAAGCTGCCAGTGCAGATGATGGTGCAGTTCTACACGGCCATCATTGAGTCCATCCTCACCTCCTCCATCACCGTGTGGTACGCTGGAGCCACAGCCAGGGACAAACAGAGACTACAGCGCCCTCTGCTGGAGCCGACAGCCAGGGACAAACAGAGACTACAGCGCATTGTGCGTTCTGCTGAGAAGGTGATCGGCTGCTCAGTGTTTGATCAGTGTTTTATGTTGCACCTTAAATGCCGAGACAAGTTCCTATGTTTGTGAATTTTGTTCATTAGCAATGGCAATAAACCCCTTCTGATTCTGAATTTCCATGTTTTATTTTTTATGAGCAATGAAAACTGTAATTGAATAAATGCAGAATAGATTAATGCCATATTGTGGCGCATTCAAGGCAAAGTGATAACATCTCCATTGAGACAAGCAAAGTACTGTCATTGCAATGTCAGCAAGTCTAATAAAATGTTATACTTTTAAAAAAACAAACAGGCAGTTCCTTTTGCCTTTTAAAATGAAATATTATTGTTCCTTTCTTAATTAAGATGTAATCGATAGTGCTGAAAGCTTTGTCCGAAATAATGGACAGAACAGAACATCTTATAAAACTAAAAATTGTTTTTTCTTTTTTTTTTATTATTTTTTTTACAGTACATCAACATGAGCAGGCAGTTTACCATTCAATTGGATTAACCACCAAAACATTCGGCTTTTGAACCCAGTCAGCGACAAGTTCAACACCATTACACACACGCTCTCTAAACCCTCCTCCAAAAGTGGCTTGTGACCTGTGAGTTTTTCTCGAGCGTGACCAAAAACGGCGGAGAGAAGTGCCGTTTCTGGTTCTTATCTGGCCTTGCCCTGACCCCGTCGTCTACAGACACTTCTCTCAGTCCAAATAACTTCATATCGTCTTTCATGAAATCCATAACTCTCCCGTTTACTCTTCCTCCTGCCGCCGCTCCGCCACTTAATCTGCATCAAACTAGATGTTGGGATTCATCAATTTTTAGGAATTAGGACGCAGCGTTATTGGCTGTGGACTCCGATCCCGCATAAACATTACAGAATCGTGTATCAGATCCAGAATATCGATTATAAATGAATGTAATAAAACTATGCATACATAGACTGATGATGGCCAAGAACATCTACTATTATTAAACCTATTATACGACATTTTTCTGTAGTTACTTGAAGATTTTGGTCTTGTTTGTCACATATAATTTATTTTTATTTTTTTTCTCTGGTATTGAGTGATTTTAGCAGTATTGACAACCAACAACGCTGAATCATTGCATTTCAACGTCAGACATCCAGGTTTTAACTTCACTGGTGAAACAAAACGGTTTAATCTGGTGAGATTAAAACACTTTAAAGTGCATAAAACAGGTTTTATGATTTTCAAATTTTGACTTTATTTGGTGTATTTATACCAGTTGTACATATAAATTATAGTTTAATACCGATCGAGTGGGCATTTGTGGAGAAAAGTTGAAAAATCTGAAGAAAATAACAGGAAGTGACATCACACACTCATTCCAGTCAAAGTTTATGCATAAATTACACAAAATAAACTTCTTTTTTTTTTTTGGACATTCTAAACATAATTCAACAAAATAAAGGCGCTCTCATATATTTTCATTCGTCAAGTAAAAATGTTTTTTCCCAGTGTTTGCTGGGTAATTTCCTTGTATGACGTCATCAATTACAAACAGGAAGTGGAATTATAAACCTTAAAAAATTAGCTATTCTGAGATTTTAAAAAAATCTATAATTTTTTGCAACATTTTAAACATATAAAACTTAACTGCATTTTAGTTCAACGAGTCGTCCAAACTGTCAGAGGTACTTTAAACTCCAAACAGTGAAAGAAGTATGTATTTAGCACATTAACACATTGCTAGTATTCGCACTGCTAACACGCTCAAATCCCAACACGAATGTCAGCAATTTATCTGCTTTGCACTGCTCTAACAATATAATCAATAGAGTCAAACAAAATGGACTCATTTACAGGAATAGAGCCAGTGCCCCGGCTTTAAATAAACGCCAATCATCTGTGCCCCATCTGACAGAGGACAGAGGAAAGGTCGGACAAACAAACATCGTCGAAAAAAACCACCAACTTCACGCGAAAATGGATGGACCCGGGGCTCATTAACGATTCATCGCCGCTAAAATATTCAAGACACGCCACGGACATGGAGACGGAGCGGGAATAAACAGCCCTGATAGAGAAAGGCGAGATTGGGCGTGAACTACGGCCGATGTGACAGGACGAGGCGACGCGAGGCGATGAAAGATGACAATAGGGAAAAGGCAAAGTGGAAGAATGGCTTTAATAACGCTACAAAGGCGGCGACAAATCCACAAAGAGGCGCCGGAGTGGAGTTATCAGATTTCTTTAAAGTACAAGCATCGCGCGGATAAATATAGAAACGGCCAATTATTTCTGGGCAGATTTCGAGCCTTATCTGAGAAAGACACAGAGCTAAATCAATGCTACAAGGCTGTGTTTTTTTTTTTCTCCTTTTTTCTCAATTTTCTCCTCTGTCTTCACTTTTTTTTTTTTTTTTTTTCAACTCAATATTGTTGGTTGGAGGAGTGACGATTATGTAGACCACTGATATGTTTTCTGACAGCGGTGAGTAGCACATGAAACAGCAGAACGAACGCCTTTGTGGTAATTGTACTTCGCCGCGCTTAAAATGAATTGCGCTGTAGGACGTGAATGAAATTAAATGACTATAATAAAATAATTGCACATTTTAATCGCTGTGGTTTTGTGTTTTGCGGTTGTTCTGATGCTGCTATATGCAAAAGCTCCGATACCACGTTCTTTTCAGGTATTGTATCGGCGAGTACTAAAACCAGTTCACCGATCCGATGCAGATACTTTATTACGACACGTAGTTAAGAGCTGTTTACTGCTTGTGGCTAATGCTAACGCTAACCCCGGGAGCAGATTAAATCCAGACTGCAAATGCTAAAAACACTAGTATAAGGTGATCAGATTTTCGAATTAACAACTGGGATAAGGGGTAATAATATGGGGGGCAACGAATAAAATGTTATGCACTCGGTCCATGCACACCTCTTCAGTCAGTATAGAATTCACTTCAATGAGTGGAACTGAGTGGATCTTTTGTGTTCTTTTGCTTTCTTTAGTCTAAAGCCAGATTGTCTCTATTTTGGCCAAAGAAACAACAACATATTTCCCTCTTCAATGTTGCTTATTTACTGTTTTGTTTTGTTTTTTTCAATAAAACTGGGACAAACCAGAGCTTTTGGATACGTCTGCTGGGACACGGGACACAGAGCTCAAAACTGGGACTGCCCTGGGTAAATAAAGACACTTAGTTTACGCCACACAGTACTGGTTTATCGGAACAACTCTCGTTAGTCAATTCTGGTCTGGTTTGGTAAATAAAATGTCTTGCAAAAGAGTTTGACAAAACAAATAAACTGACAGAAAAACTATTGTTTGAACACTTAAACATAGCACAAATAACGAATGATCTAAATTGTAGTGAAACAACTTAGGAGGAATATCAATCGATTTTCTCAGTTGTTTGTTTCTACAGAGATGTTCTTGCTTTTCTTGGAACGTTTCAGAGTATGGCATTTAACTTCAGCTCCGTCCAGCGTTTATGTCATTACGGTTGGTTTTATATCTAAGAAAATAGACTAGTACAACTTAAAACATGCGTTCTTACTGTGAGCGTTTAATGCCTTTCAGCGAAACATTACGTGATGTTTTAAATGAAAGGCAGACATTTGCACTGACCTGTCCGAGGATTAATGGCAAAGAAGTTCTGAGGGTTCCCGCTGACGATCTTGTAGCTGAGCCGGTCCTGTCCTCCGGGGGGCGGCGCGTCCGGGTCCTGCGCCTGTACCTGGATGACGGAGACGTCCCGGGGCGAGTTCTCCCCGACAGACGGCCGGTACAGGGGCTCCGAGGTGAGCGGCGCGTTATCGTTCACGTCCTCCACCTGGATGTAAACTTCGATGGCGGCAAACTGGGGCACCACGCCGTGATCGCTGGCGTAAACCGTCAGCCAGTACGAGTCTTTGGTCTCGCGGTCCAGCATGTCGGTGGTGTAGATCACGCCTGCGGACGCACACGGAGGAGAGATGTTTGTGTTCATCAACAGTTACAGGGTTTTACAAGGTTTACAGTGTTTACCCCATACAAAAATAATATTAAATTAAATAAATTAAATAAATTAAATAAATTAAATACATTAAATGCCCCTATTTTTATTCATGCCTTATATTTATTTTTTATTTAAATTTTTTTGCTGATAGTATTGTTGTTTCTTGTTGCATAATATTGCAAAAAGCAAATTGTGATTGAATTTTGTCAAAACAAAAAAGGTGAAAAAACTTTAAATAACAATAAAAACATTATTGTAAAAAACAGTTACAATAATATAAATAAAGAATGATCTAAGTTGTATTAAAACAACTTAGGAGGAATATCATTCTATTTTCTCATCTTCAGTTTGAAAGAACAATCAAGCCTTATTTTTCATTCATGCCTTATTTATTTGTATTGTATATTTTACTATTATTATTATTGTTGTTTGATGTTGCGTATTATCGCCGAAGCAAGTTCCCAGTTTGTGATTTTTTGTTTTTGTTCACTGACAATAAATCTTTTTTTTTTTCTTTTTTTTTCTTCTGATTCTGAGATAAAGGGAGAGTACAGTTAGAGTGACGATGGTTTCCAATTACTTTTTTTGTTTGTGACATAATCTTTCTCTACAGTTGCTCACATTTGACCATCGGGAACAAATCTTCTACTGAGTTTAGAAACAGAACAGTTGCATTTGTGTGAGAAAGCACTCTTAAGATGCCTTTTGCTGATTGTAAACGAAGAAAAACATGTGAGTCTGGGTACAATCTTCATTATGTATTGAACAAACACTTAAGCATTACAATTAAACAATCACACTTGTGAATCATACTTTTCTTTCTTTCCTATAACCACATTATCTTTGCCGAACATGAGCAGAACCAATTATATTATTATTTCTACACTCCAAACTATCAAGTACGACACAAATATCAATAAATTCCCTTTAATATTGCCCCTTTAATTCGCATTAGAGGCATGAGAGTGATGTCATCCTAAATTACCAACACTACTTTAAGTGCTCGTCCTGTTCAGCGTCGGCGTCCCGAGAGCCGCTCCCTCGGCTCCTGAATATGTCATGAGCAGTTTCACTAAAACACAGCGGCAAATGGAGGGGCTAAAAAGGCTTTACGAAAACACGTCAGCGATCGCTCCCGCTGCGTCCCGGGGCGAGAGAGCAGCGGCTGCCTGAGTGCATTCCGAAAACACGCGATACATGTTTAATTTATTGCTGTTTTCGCACTGATGCCGACGAAATACAAGGCCGTAAGATAGAGACGATCGTCACTGGAGCGGTTATTTCTATGGCTAAAATGTTCCAGGGTAGGGCATTAAGCTTGTCAGGCTCCATGGAGACGGGCAGGTTGGTGTATTGGTCTTCCATGGGCGAAATGTCTTTGCAGCCCGCAAGATTCACACAAAGACCCAACACACAAATTATCCTTCGCTTGTTCTCCGCGTGCATCATTTATGAGCTTACAAAAGGTGATGCCAACAGGCCAAGTTACAGGTCAGATCCGTGGAGAAGTCGAGCTGCTCTCAAAAAGAACACCGACTTTTTTTTTTGGGGGGCTAGCATCATTATTGAATAGAATAAATGCAAAATAGATGGGCAAACAGGTGGTCTCACTCCAGCGGAAAGTGCGCCAGTTTTATTGGACCTCGGAAAGATCGTGTTTGAGTCTCATTTGCACCTTTGTTAGGAAGCTTAAGTTTATGTAAATGTGTGAAATATAAATTCTAATTGTCGTCTAATTAATGAAATAAAGTTTAGGCCTCATTACAATGTTGGTTTGAGCTCAGAAACTTCTCTCATCATTTGTGTTTGCTTCGCGTTCCGTGTTTCAGCTGTGATGTTGTCCACGATCCGTCTCTGAATCCTACTTGGCCTAAACCGAGCTTCACAAATAAACACTGTTACGTCACAGCGCCTCCTAGGGGACGAGTGGCAGTTCAAGGTGAGCCCTAATTAAATCAGCTGTGCCCTGCTCCGGCTCATTTGTCACTGCCTCCTTCTGGCCTCTGGGCTGCACTGCAATTAATATCGCTGCACTGGGTTTTTTTATAGAACGCTGCGGCATCACGCGGCGGCGGTGAGGTTAAGAGTGGGCCGGCCTCAGCGAGTGGAGCGAACACAGCAGAGGATCTAGTCCTACTTCAGACATGATTTCACTGCAAAGATAATGAGGTGCTTTGCTGAAAGTTATAGTTCCAACTTCTCAGTCCAGCTGCATTTCTCGCTCCACAACGTAAGATATGGCGTAGTTTAGCAAAGTTTTACAGTTCATTCCTGTACATGAAATAGCACAGTTTGTTTTCAATCACGGTGAAAAAAAATAAAGTAGTGTTGACGACGATACAGTATTTCTGTAACGTTTCTGGTAAAGCGTCCACCACCTGTCGTCTCCTGCTCGTCTCCTGTTCCTACTTGTTCTGTTGTCTCCTACTTGTCTTGTCTCCTACTTGTCTCTGCTTGTCTCCTGCTTGTCTCCTACTTGTCTCCTACTTGTCTCCTGCTTGTCTCTACTTGTCCTCTACTTCTCCGTGCTCGTCTCCTCTTGTCTCCCTACTTGTCTCCTACTTGTCTCCTTGCTTGTCTCCTAACTTGTCTCCTACGCTCGTGTCCTACTCGTTCTCCTGCTCGTCTCCTACTTGTCTTCCTGCTCGTCTCCTGCTCGTCTCCTGCTCGTCTCCTTTCTGTCTCCTGTCTGCTCCTCTCGTCTCCTGCTCGTCTCCTGCTTGTACTTCTGCTCGTCTCCTGCTCGTCTCAGCTGCTCGTCTCCTGCTCGTCCCCTACTCGTCCCCTACTCGCTCCCTACTTGATTCCTGCTCGTTCTCCATGGAGATGTTATATTGTCGGGTGCTTTAATTGTTAAAAATAACTTGAAAACATGCAGTAAAGTATATTCTGATTAGAGGGCTTGCCACAGATCTGACCTGTAACTTGGCCTGGCAACTTCACCTGCTTGTTTCCACGGAGATAAATAAATTGACTGCCCTATTGTGTCAATTTCCTAGCAAGAAAAAACATCTCCATGGAGACCAGCAGGGGGCAGATTGAACAAATACGCAAAGCAAAAGTCCTTACTTTTACTTGAGTTACAGTAATTCATGGTATGAGTACATTAAATAACCGAGAGCGGCCCCTCTGCTACAGACTCAGGCCCACCAGGAACAAATGGATTACTCACTGTTACAAATGAGTTAAAGCTGGAGAACCTGAGTTTCAAACCACAATAGGAGGAAATATATATATTTAAGTCAATTAATTAGGCTTTAAAACATATTTTTTGGATAGAAAAAATTCAGCAGCAAAGCTTAGCTCGTCCCAAATCATTCAGGGTTTCAGCTTCTGTTTATAGGTGATTTTTGGATAGTGATAGGTGCTCTTTCTTGCAAGTTTGCAATAGATAACATGTTTTATAATTAGATTGTGTCGGTCGGATTTTGTCTCAAAGTTTAATATCTGACACTGTTTGTACACTCAATTCTGAAAGTAAAACCAAGCGAACACTCTGGGTTTCTCTGGGCGAGTGCAGTGTTGAACCCCCCACGTTAAATGGATGTTTGTAATGGCGTGTGCGCTGAAACCGAGCGGCGGCCGGGGGAAGAGCTCTCCAGCACCAGCTCGCTCTGTGCTGTAATTGGGAATTAGGAGGAGATTAATGAAGGCGCTGATTAGCATTAGCTCTAATCCAAAAGAGTGGAGGGCCTTTGTATCTCTGAGTTACTGCTGCTCCAGCTGCAGGCAGGGAGGCACGGCGGCAAGTAAACAGAGGAGAGGGGGAGAGAGTGGGGGAGGAGAGACGGAGAGAGACAGGGAGAGACAGGGAGAGGAAGAGAGGGAGAGACAGAGAGAGAGGGTAAGAAGGAAGGGGGAAGGGAGAGTGAGGGAGTGAAGGAGAGAAGGCGAGGGGAGAGACAAGAGAGAGGGAAAGAGAGAGAGAAGAGAGGGGGAGAGACATGTAGAGAGAAGGAGAGAGGGGAGAGTGGAGAAAGGGAGAGTGAGAGAGTGAGGGAGAAGAAGGCGAGGGGAGAGACAGAAGAGAGGGAAACAGAGAGGGGGAGAGACATGGAGAGAGAGGAAGAGAAGGAAGGGGAAGGGAGAGTGAGGGAGTGAAGGAGAGAAGGCGAGGGGAGAGACGAGAGAGAGAGGGAAAGAGGAGGAGAGAGGAGGGGGAGAGACATGTAGAGGAGAAGGAGAGAGAGAAGAGAGAGAGAGGGGGGAGAGACACAGAGAGAGAAGAGGAGAGGGGAGAGTGGAAGAAAGGGAGAAAGGGAGAGAGGAGGAGACAAAAGAAGAGAGGAAGATAGAGATGGAGAGTGACAGGGAGAATAGGGAAGGGTTGAGAGGTAGACAGGAAGAGAGAGGGAGATGAGTATGGTGAGGGAGAGAGAGGGAGGGAGAGACAGAGAGACAGGGAGGGAGGGAGAGAGGGAGGGAGGGACAGAGAGGGAGGGACAGAGAGGGAGGGAGGAGAAACTGCATGTTAAATGTATTTCTGTATAAATATGTTATTAAAACATGATGATTACACTTTTTACGTTGATTTATTTCAGGCTTTGAGAGTGTTAAATGAGGCAGAGCAGTGAGTGTCCAAACGGTCCAACCTGAGACCCTAAAACAGTACAAAGCTCAGTAAAACTTTCTAAACACTTTCACGTTAATACAATGCAATCTGAAACGAACGAAACAATAATCACTGTTGACTTCTTTTTTGATTCCGAGAGTTATTCCAGCTCGGAGCTTGACAACAGTCTTCTTCTTCTGAGGCGTCGCACAGGGGCCCGACTTCCCAATATAACGACCGGAGACATGTCCTTCAATAAATAACGGACTCAATATATCAATATTTACCAGAAACAGAATCAGAAATGTATATGATACGGTGCGACACAAAGCAATGAATAATAAGTGGCAATGAATAATATAAAAGGGCATTCATTATAATAAAGTGAAATACAAAATATACACACTACGGACAAAGTAGCGGTGCAAAGTGTGTGACCCTTTGCTTTTCGGGGGGCTCTAATTTCGTTCGCGACACTGTATGCGAAAACAATGGCGCAAAGTACTTCCAATAGTATCGTGTATCGTGATGTGCGTTCTTCTAAACCAAATTTTGACATCAAGATATCCCACTTCCTTCTCTTCTTCGCTTCTCTCTCCTCTTCGTCTCCTCCGTCTTTCCCCGGGAGCCGTTTAACTCTCTTCTTTCTCATGTTAACCTCTCGCACGCTCGCGCACCGATACGGCCCATTACCGCGGACGGACCGTGCCCCGTAGCGTTATCGCCCTAATGCTAACGGCTAATGAGGCTTTAGCTGCGGGGCCCTCCGGTGCTAATCCGCAGGGCTCGGTGCTCCTGCTCGTTACAGCCCGGGTTTTGAGGCTAATACTCTGCTCGCGGTGAGACTCGTCGACCTCCACAGCACGGTCCGCTCCGCTTTAATCGCCACAGAAGAAGCACGCGCTCTCATCTTCGCGGCGCCGGTGATAAACGAGCGGCTCCGTCTGTGGCCTGGATGTTTGTCCTCGGACTGCCGTGACTTTGACTTTCGCTAAAGATGCGGGAATATTTCACATTAACAAACGACGAGTTGCTTTTTTCGTACTATCTTCTTCACATTTTGTTTCTCGCAGTAGAAATCAAATCAAATAATTGACTTTTGAAAACACTGGCAGACAAAGAGTAAACTGTCAGCTTTCCACATTTTCTTTCAAAATCTGTTTTTGCAAATACTCTTCAAATTACAATTCATATTTGTTGGTTAATGGAAAATAATAATAATAAACATAATAATACATTTGGACTTCTCTTGACTGACACTGGACTACTTAATTTTCTTTTATTAGGATGCCTCCCTCTCTTTATTTTTTACTTATTTTATTCTCCTGTTTGTTTTTGTTGTTTTAAATTGTTGGTTGAATTATGCAACAAAATCTGTACCAACGCTAAACACAAAAACAGACTCATTTGTCACCACGTATTTTTGAAAATTGCCACACAAATAAAAAAAAGAAAAAGAAAAGATGACTGATGATTAAGCATGATATTATTCTCCGGCGTTTGGATAGAGTTGAAAAACACTGCATCAATCAGACGGCTGACTTCATACTCTCAGTGGAATTTGCTGTAACTGTGAGCTCTCTTGAATCACATTGTCACATACAAATAAGCATTTTGTGTTTTAAATCATGGGCCGGTTCATCCATTCACACACGCGCACACACACACACACATTCATAAACGAGTACGACACAGGAACAAATACAGGGTAATTTATGCTCTACGATGGAGACGCGTTGTACTTCTTCTGGCTAGAGCTTGAAGACGCATAACACTGGAACTGTACATGCGCTGACCACTGGGGGCAGTAGTGAGCTCAACTTTTAAATAAGTGACCAAAATAATAATGTTCTCACCTTATTTTATTCGCTCTTTTCAAACAGATGTGATCTCAAAACGGTTGCGGGCGTTGCCATGTTTGTCTTTTTCTTCTGTTTGATCAGTTCTCTAACCAACATTTAGCGCCCTCTGGTGTTTTTTTGTTTTGTTTTTTTTCCACCAGAGCATTGACCTGACATTACAAACATTTGGAAGTAGGGGTGTGCCAAAATATCGAAAAATCGATATGTGACTAAATTTGATGATACAGTATCGATATATCGTCATTTTTGATATAATTTCCAGAATTATTTTGTGGCCGCGCTACAATTCGATTGCCTGTTTCAAGAACGGAAACATTCAACATCTTGACTGCTTTGACGATTAAAATGGGTGTACTTCATTTTGAGTTTGTGCAGGTCGTGGTTTTACAAAGAAAAATGTTGTTAAAATGTGTCGGGTTCCTAAAAAAATAAAAGATATTTTGTAGAATATTGCAAAATCGTGATATTATCGTTTTGTGAGCCGTGCATCGCATCGAAACGGGAACCTATGATTCCCAGGTCTAGTTGGAAGTATAAATGAAGCTACGTTAGCCACACTTTGAGCGCGCGGAGCTGTTTGTGGACGAAAGCGGAGCAAAAATGAGCTTCAAGGGTTAAGAGCAAAGGACAAAATGCATGTGTGGGATCTGACTGAACCTTTGAATCAGTGAGTTAACCTCCTGCCAACCGAGCTGCTGTCCAAAGACAAACCTGTTACATAAGTGGAGACTCAAACTTGCACCTATGTCAATACATTTATCCTATTTAAGTCCCAGAATAGCCTTTTGTTGCGCGCCTAAGTCCGCGCGTAACCTCACATGAAGCCTCGTCTCTATCTATTTTTTTTAATGAATCTGTTGTTTCTGTTTGCGCTGACCAGGTCAAACCACGCCTGCTCTTCACGGGAACGTTTCAGCTTCGAGCGCCGCGTCCTTGTCAGTGGGGGGAAAAAAATAAATAAAAATCATAAAAATACTGAAAAAAGCTCTCCCTCGAGTGAAGGACGGCAGCGGAGTGAGAGGTCAGACAGAGAGACACAAAACGACCACGAGCGTCAAGAGCGGCTAAAAATACAAGCTTTAACAAGAAGACACGCGCCGACGCTGTACTCCACTGAGCGGGGGGGTGGGGGGCTGCTCGGAGTGAACAATAGAACGTGGCTGTGGAGCTGGGCTTCAAATTATATTATACCTCAGCTCTGGAGCGTTTCATTGAGATGGAGACAGAGTTTTTGACAAATGTGTTGGACTCAAATTATAATTAATAAATCGGGAGGTGTTGGTTTGGTATATTTCGATACAGAAAAAATGGAATAAATAAGTATTTAAAGTGCCTCTGACAGGTTTGGACCACTCATTGAACTAAAATTCAGCTAGGATAAATATATTTTTAATTTTAGTAAAAACGCTAAAAATTTTATCACAGAAAAGCACATTTTTTAGGTTTATAATTTCACTTCCTGTTTGTAATTGATGACATCACACTAGGAAATTACCCAGCAAACACTGGGCAAAAACTCATTTAACTTCACAATTTTTTTTAAATTTGACAAATGTATGAGAGAACCTTTATTCTGTCGAGTTAATATTTAGAGCGTCAAAAAAGTTGTTTATTTGTTTAAATTATGCATAAACTTTGACTGGAATGAGCGTCCCTCGTGTGATGTCACTTCCTGCCATTTTCTACAGATTTTTCAACATTTTCTCCAAACTATGATTTATACGTACAACAGGTATAAATACACCAAAATAAAGTCAAAATTAGAATGTCGCAAAAAAAATCTGTCAAACTATTTCACTGTAAAAAGTCATAGGGCCAATACATTATAATAAGGTAAATCTTTATTTAAATGTAACAGGACAAAGTGAGTTAAAAGGCAGACTGGGCTGTAAGTGACAAAAAACACAACACGAAAAGCCTTCTCTAGATTGACTCAGATCATTTCTTGTTGGCATATCTTCTCTTCTCTCTCTCAAATCATACAACATTCATTTCATCTTTAAATTATTCATATTTGCGCGCTGCTCGATGCGACTCATCATTACGGCACAGTGACGTTTTCTCTGAGCCTGGTTTTGATCCGCGCACCACGATAGATACAAACGAAACGTGGATTTGGAGACAGACTTTTCATAAGGAGCAGGCGTCTGCGCAAGATTCTGGTCCAAAGAGTTGCGTTCAAGAGCGCCGGGGCACGCAGATCGATCAGAACTGTTTGAAAATGTTCTACGTCGAAGTGTTGTCGCGCCTTCACTTAATTCCGAGTCCAAGTTGATGAAAAGATGACATGCGTTCTTCATCTGTCAGTGCTTATAATGTTATACTTGATTGTACGGACCTCATCTACACCAAATGCGCAACGTGCATTTAAAAAAAATATTTAAGCGTTTATTAAAGAGTTCTTTCTGATTGGATTCTCTAAAAAACTACAAAAAAAACAACAACAAAAACCTGCACGAAGAATGATATTTACAAATTCACGTCATCTTTACACAGAATTCAATTAACTCTCGTATTGTGAAGCGTAATCACCCCTCCCACTCATCGCCATGGAAACGGGTCATTGACTCTGCAGCAGTCAACCGGGGGGCTCGGCGGCGTGGGAAAGCGGGTCGGGACAAACAAGAGGGAAGGGAGGATAAAGTTAGACCTGTTGTTTTTAGACTTGTTTGCACCTTATAATGAATGGCCTGTTGCTATTTTTAACTTGTTTGTGTGTCATTATGACTTGGTTGTTGTGCAATCCAGATTTGGTAAACAATTAAAATAGTTTAACTTCTGTTTGAGTCATATTATTCCGTGGATCCTGAGTACATTCTTCACGTACAGTTAAGTGTACTCTGTGTGCACTGTGTCACGTTTTTCCTGCTGCTCTCCATGGAGATGTTCATGATTTGCCTGGAATATTCCGTAATGTGGCATTAATCGTGTAAGTATGAGCGGGGTCGCCTCTCCAAGTATCTCACCTGCTTTTCTCCATGGAAATAAGAGGGAAGTTTAATGCCGTATCGTGGAACATTCCATGGAGACGTCTAACCTTCCACCGAGACGTTACACGGAGACAAAACAGACGAGACGGCTAATGAGAAAACAGGTCCAACATGACTGCGCGTGCTAAAGTGCCTCTGACAGGTAGGACCATCTCTGAACAGGTTGGACCACTCAAAGTAAATACAGGTAAGATAAATATATTTTGAAAATCCCAGAAAAGTTTTTGTTTTATTTCACTTCCAGTTTGGAATTGATAGCGCGCGGAAATTACCCAGCAAAAACTGAGCAAAAATCTCATCTAATGTCACAATTTGTTTTTATTTTATAAAATAAATGAAATAAAATATATAACAGCCAACTTATTTTGTTGAATCATTTTTTAGAAGGTCAAAACAGTGTTTCTTTGTGTAAATGATGCATAAACTTTGAAATGGAGTGTCTCCTAGTGTGATGTCACTTCCTGCCAATTTCTACAGATTTTTCAACGTTTCCTCCACCAAATACCTGCTCGATTGTATAAAACCATAATTTTGTCTGTACAACAGGTATAATATACCAAATAAGTCACACTTAGGAAAAATCGCATAAAAAACCCTGTCATCGGCACTTGAAATCATATTTACTACAATTTAAAAACCAAAGAAAGTATTTCTATGGACTAAGTGGATGACCACATATTGAATTTAACCCTTCACAGTATAACAATTATTTATGAGATTTTAACATAAAACAAGAGTGAAAGAGTTGTCTTTTATCTAATACATTATGTGTCCAATAGTATTCATGACATCTAACTTTCTGAATGAAAAATAAAGTTTATTGTACAGTACAGATTGAATGTGAAATGATTATTTTGCTTCTAAAATAGTCCCCATCCATCAGGCTTTAGGTTCTTAAAACGAATATAGTGACCTGAATAATCACGGTTTTCACTAAATCATCTTGACATCCCCGCTCCGGACTCAATGGGATAAGGGAAAGAATTTGTGCGAGACGGAGTGCGGCGGCGCTTGGATGTCAGGCTGTTATTCCGGACCCCACTCGGCGTTTGGAGACGGGACATGTATTCCTCCACGGAAAAAGACACAAACAAGCAACAGGCGCTTTGGTCCCACCATGTTTGAGTCTGCTCTGACCCCCTTCTGCCACAGACTTAACAAATCTGCAGTGGTTGTTTTTTCACATTTGCATAGCAGGAATTACACTTAGTTGGCGCAGAAATGTAGACAAATATGCTGCGTTGGTTTGAGTAAAATATGTGCATTTTTCGACAGTGTGAAAGTCAGAGCAAGTTCTTTTTTTTTTTTTTTTTTTCTCATTCTGTAGGAATTTAATGAACAATATTATCATTTTAATTCTAAGTTGACAGCAAACACAAAATAAATACTCCAAAATGCTTTGTTTAGTTTAAAAAGTAACGATGAAGCGGACAGATTTGAACAATGAATAGCCGCGTATATATATATTTTTGTTTGTCCTGATGATGAGTATTCCACAATATTTGTGTTTAATTCATCAGAAATATGCGTGTTCCTCTAAATGTCAAATGTCGAGCCACACTTTCTCCGCTCGCACAATCAACCGAAGCGCACTATCTTTCACTCAAGCCACTCGCGGATTTGGCCCCGAAACCATGATGATAAGGTTTTCCATGACGACCACACGAGCTGACCGTCACAACATCGCAGCGGCCATGTTGTTTTCACGCCAGGTCTTTGTTCTGCTCATCTAGCCATATTGGGTTTGTATCTCTTTTTTATTTAGCTATATCTATTTGATTTTACTTGTACATATATAAATCTGCATATTTTGTAAATTATTTGACACAAGTTTTAGCTATCTTTGCTACTTTAAAGGACACATTATGCAAAATAGCTTTGAGCATTTAACCATGTGTGAACATTGCTCCCTCATCAAAACATACCTGCATCGAATTTAACTTCATTCACGCTTCTTTTTATAATCCTGTTTACAACTTCCTTCGGTTTTGCGCTCCCAAACACACATTACAACCGTGCGCTTACATCAGCATGTCTTTTCTTAATTCCATTTGCTGCCAGTAGATGTCGTGCTAACACCAACTCTCTCAGTGTTAGAAAACGTCAGTGTGTCCATTATTTTAAGTTCTTAACATCAGATGCCAAAGTAAAGGTACTTTAGCATTTTAATTTGCTTTCCCCTCCCTACGCTGTCCCATGTGCATCAGTGAAGTTTGTCTAAATCTAAATTACAGCCAGTTTTTTTTTGGGAGGTTTGTGATTGAACCGGACATATCTGATCTGCCGCTAATGAGTTCTCAGAGAAACCAGGGCAGAGAGAGCTTGAGTAGCTGCGGACTGGTTGGCTTGCTGCCCGTTCACTTTTAATGCACCACTCGCTCCCAGTTTATAAGAACTGCAAAATATGACACTTATTTTTGGCATTTTCAGAATAAAATCAGTTTGAAGTGCAGTGACAGGAAGCCGGGGAATGATGTGAACATGGAATGAAATGGGGCAGAATTGAAAAGGATAATGACAGTATTTAACGGAGGATTTATTACACCCATCTTCTCAACGGATTCATTCATCATAATTATGGTCATTGTCACATATTTTCTGGAGATGATTTATGTAAGCCTGTTGTTGAAATTAATATCAGGGAGGAGGCAAAAACAAGAATCATTGTGAGACACGCTTTTTTGCTGATTAGCGCTTCTCTGCTTTATGCAGCCCTTTGCTCAACCCAGACACCTTTCCCAACCACTCCTTTATTATCACTAAACCTGGAATCTCACCTAAGCCCACGAAACCGTTCCTTCACACAGAGACGGATGTGGAGGAGAGGTTTCGCGGGTTGTCCGTCCTGCTGCATCAGTCAGCTGCATTGTCCATGATATATTGTATATATAATTATAATAACTTAGGTCACTTTAAAGGCAAATGTATGGCTGCACTGTTACAGAACCACGTCATAGCCACTCATTGTGGGCCAATCATCGTCTTTGGCCCACAGAAACGAAGAGAAATTGTTAACTGTCACCTCCAGAGTCTCGCTCTAAAACCTACACATCAAGTTAGAAAATCTGGGGGTAATATGGACTCAGATTTGAATTTTAACAGCCACGTCAGATCAAATCAATCAGCAGCTTTTTACATCTAAAAATATGCAAATCAAAGTATAGTGTCTAAACCAGACCTGGAGAGACTTATCCATGCGTTTGTCTCTCTAGATTAGACTATGTAACGGCCTGCTCACTGGCCTCTCTCAAACGAGTTAAAACAGCTGCAGTAACATCCCAGAAAGCCGCTGCTCGGGTCCTGACTAGAACCAGGAAGTACGATCACATTATTCCTGTGCTCAGGTCTCTGCCCTGGCTCCCTGTGGCTCAGAGAATAGACTTCAAACAGCTCTGCTTGTATACAAGTCTTCCATAGGCCTAGCACCAAAGTACATCTCGGACATGTTGTGCCATATGAACCATCTCGGACTCTGAGGGACCTCAGGACGGCCTCCTGCTGGTGCCCAGAGTCAGGACTAAACGGGGGAATCTGCGTTTCAGTTTTATGCAGCTAAAATCTGGAACAGTCTTCCTGAGGATGTGAGACAGGCCGCTACTCTGGCAATGTTCAAATCTAAACTAAAAACTGTTTTGTTTGGCTGTGGCATATGACTGAAATGCTTTTCTTTGCACTCTTCTCTTTTATGTCTTGAGGACTAAGTTGTGATTTCTGGATTGTGATTTCTGCCATGTCTTTGTGATTTTAATGCATTTTTTCCTGTTGTGTGAAGCACTTTGAATTGCCTTGTGTACGAATTGTGCTCTACAAATAAACTTGCCTTGCCTCATTGCACATAAGAGTTTATCTTACTTTTTTTTTTTTTTGCACTACCTGCACATTGTGTTAGATTATGTCAGTTTTAAGTGTATTATCCTCGTTTTATTGCATACATCTCTTCTCCTGCTGCTCTTGAACTGTGTGTTGCAACATTCGAATTTCCCCATTGTGGGACACATAACAGTTATCTTATCTTCTCTTGTCCTCTCTTAGCTTATCTATGAGGAAACCCACATCAGACTCACTTAAACTCAAAAGAGAGAGAGAGAGTTGTTCCGATTGAAAAAGTCAATCACTGCACACGTATGTGAGTGCTCGTTAATCAAACCTTATGCTGCACATTTTCAAGTGACTAATTGTTCAGTGGTTGTGGTGAAAAAATGGTTACTTGGGTCCATTTGCAGAAAAATGCATGTTTGAAGACAATAAAGGAGCAGGAGTGTTATTTTCCCTTAACGTGCATATGACAGGTTTGTCAAGTTATTCTGATGTTTACTTTGTTTGATGGGAAATTATGAAAAAAAAAAGAGAGTTTAAACTTAAATTTAAGAAAATAAAAGTGTCATACATTTGTATTTGTAAATGATTAAAGGGGTGCGTGTTACAGGTACAGAGTGCTTCCTGGAGGAGGGGCTGAAACAGGGAAGCGTGCTGCGGCACTCACCAGGCTGACTCATCCTTGTGAGTAGGCCCTGTTCGTCTACTCATCCGAGGGAAAGGACAGAGACTGTTCTCTGGCTAAAGACTGCAGGAATCAATCAACAAACGACTTTGGGCACATGCACGAGGCGCCAATAGCACCGTAAGAAGGTGAAACGCTCTGAAAAGTCAATTTTGCATGATATAGGCTTAAGGAACCACTCACAGATCAGAGGATGAACATTCGACTGACTGAGCTACTGCCAAATAATTACTGCCAAAACGATTTAGTGACATGAGCAGCAGTAGTCTAACTTGTCAACTTTAAGATGCAATACTAAAAGTAAAATGAACAGTTTGAGCTGTAATTATCCAAATTTGATCTGCACCTATTTGAGATGACACACAGGGTGAGCTCTGATTCAGTCTCAGCGCGGCAGCAGCAGCAGCAGCACAGTGTAATCATGATAAATGCTCTAATTAATTTACTAATGGCAGTAATAAAAGCACTGTGGGGTGTTATTAGCTGATGCTGACGGTCTCAGACTTCACAGGTTAAGGTTACGCAAGGTTTGCACACAGAGAGAATAAACACTGTCAGGTTGCGCCTAAAAGGCCTTCAAAACATGACACCGAAGTTTGAATAATTACAGGTGACTTTAAGAGAGTGAACTATAATTCCCATAACGCAGAATATAAAGAGAGGCAATTCTTATTTCAAATTAATGAGAGAATATTGGAGCCTTGGAGGGACAAATTGTTTCAGCGTTCGTTAAGACAGGTGTAGAAATAGGTAGCAATTAAATCAAATTAAATGAGAGCATGAGTTACAATCAGTGTCCTCTTTGCTGTTGACCCAAACACCTTCAATTTTGCAGCAAAGCACTTTGCAAAATTAGGCACTTGCAAATTGAATCTAGCGGCAAATTGTCTCATTTGAATCAACACTGTTTAAGAAAATACCAAAATGTTATCGTTTTTTTTTTAGGTCACAGTGAATCATGTGCTGAATTATTAAACATCACGTCCTCTAAATGCAAAGTTTAGCTTTTTAGTTCATTAGTTTATCTAACAGGGCCCATTTGCATCTCAAACAGAAAATAAACCAGATTGAGTGAGAGCTGAAAAATGAAAATACATCCAGTTATCCGATTTACATTCAAACAGCACCGATCGTACATCCTCGAATTGGATTGACTGGTTTCCCCTAAATAAGTCAAATAAACCGGCCTTTGGATAAACTAGTTCCTAACCCTATCCATCTCCGTTCTTGTCATCAGATCCTAAGACCATTCACTATCTGGATGCTTTGTTGACACTCTGCGCATCTTTGACTTACTTATTTCAAGCTCAAACAAAAGCCAACGTTGCCACAATTTCTTACATTGCGCTGCTGCTTTCCAAAATCAAGTCGTCGCACCCCTCAAAGCGACAGGAGAGCCAGTGGAGTGCGCTCTTAATCAGCCTGTCACTTGTGCCTGGGAACCGCTGAACTTTGTGCTGATGGATCTGAAGGGGCCGAGGAGGAGGGCCATTGTGTCCCCCCACAAAACCAGCTTTGTGTCGGGGCACTGCGGTGTGTGTCCAGGGGCCGGGAGAGTGGGAAAGCTCGCGCACAGCTGCAGCTCGGACGGCTCCGCTGCACTGACAAATGAGTGAAACAGTGGGCAGCGTATGATGGGGGGGGGGATTTAGTTGTGTTTTCATAAGAGCGGCTAAGAAAATGTGGCTACTGTCGAGTCAAATGTGCTTAGATTTCAGTGATCCTTTGTAAGAACTGGACACAGAGCAAAAGGGACAAGAGCTCTTATCAACTCATTAAAAGCTGTATTTAGAAGTATAATTTGAAGAATACTGGCCAAATATTGGATCATTGAGAAAATAATTGTGTCCATGCTTTGCCGATCTGCGCCAATGGCTTCGCTGACCAACCGTGCGTCAGCTTCATTCATAAGAAAAAGTTGGGTGTCGTTTCTTGCATGAACTGTCAAGGCGCTGTACCTGCTTTACAGAATTACAGTCTTAAAACTTGAAAAACAGAACTAGTTCATTTTTAACTCTTCGCCGTGGTTTAATGTATTGCAAGACACATTAGCATGCTAGCACCGCACGACCTGCTAGCTCTGTGGTCTCATTTTGACCCGAGATGCTTTTACAAATCTGTGCAGGGGAAAAACAGATTTCACTTCATCGGGTACGTTCCCCTTAAAGCATATACGTTTGTAACTGGAACACAAAAATGCTTAGTAAACTTTTAAGACTTCACCTGATTTGAAATGAATGAATCGATGCGTTTTCCTTCATTGTAAAATCTGTTCCCACTCACACGTTTAAAAGAAAGCAACAGAGAAAGGAAACGAGGATGATAAAGGTAGAAGCCAAATCCCAGTCGGCCCAGCTGAGTAGCTCTGTTCCACTCACTCTGTGCTGGACGTACAAGTGCATGTCCGTGAGCGCCGTCAGGGTCTGATGTCACGCCCAGGGCAGGTAAAAGCACACTACAGCAACAGCTCGACAGATCCTCTCAGCTTAAACACACGCCTACCTCTTCATTAGCTCTGGAAAGACTCCCACACTCACGTTTTGGAGCTTCTGATACATGGGGAAATCATACGCTTGGGTTAGAAATCGGAGGAAGAACACGCATTATCCTGGGATTACGTGCGCAGTATTATTAACAGCTAACAGAGTTTTCTATATTTGTACATGTGTTTTGAAGAGCTATAAATGGCTTAATGAACCGTCTTTCTTTTACAAGTAAATTCCCAGTGCAGAAAAGTAAAGCTACATTCATGTTTGGTGTGTCTCGTTTGTGTGTGGAGACTGTTGTTCCACAGCTTACATTTTTGCAGCCACTAATCCAGTGCTGACAAACTATAGGAGCAAATTACATTTACATTCATTTTTTGGTCCAACTTTCCTCACCGTTCTTTTAATCATCGGGTTGAAGTGAGATGAGGCTATAACCTTCACCGAAACCAAACACCATTGCAAGATTAAAATGGCTGTATTTTTTACGGAGGCATTGTAAATCCATATAAAATACAAAGAACGAAGAACTTACTGACATTTGAATAGACCGTAATCGGCCCATGTTATCAATTTAGGAACGAGAAGTAATAGGCAGATTTTGGATGACTCATACTAAGTAGAAAATAAGTATGAAAACCCAAATGAATCCCAAAGTAAGAAAAATACATTTGCTCTCCACTGGACTCTAAACTAAAACTACAAAAGTCCTCAGACCATCAAATATGTGCCCATCCCTGCCCCTGCTGCTCCTGGTCTGAGCTGAGAGTCCATGTGCGGGTCCCATAGTGATTAACAGCAGCGGGCGCAGCAGGATTTATGACCCTTGTTAGCAGAGCCTTGGCAAGCTCCATAAATCAGCCCTGAGCCCCGAGAAACACTACAAACACAATTACAAGTTAAAGAGAATTACAGCGGCCAATGCTGGCTCAAACAGCGCAGCGGAACGGCCATCTTTGAACCGAGAGCCCGCGGTAAATTCACCGGAATAGTGTTGGGTCGGAAAAGATGGGAGAGCCGGGCGACAGAGGGGATTAATAACAAGGGCAGGTGAAGAGATACTGAAGGTAATGGATGGGAGAATGAGGAAATGTAAATGTAGCTTCAACATTAGCTACAAGAAAACATAACCGGCGCCTTTTTTATGGCAATAACTATATAAAAAAGTGTGTGTCAATTAGAATTTCTTCCAAGTCAAATCACTCAAAAGGTCAAAGGCCTAATCACTAGAGGAGATTTTTTTGCATCAAACTCTGAATGGAGTATAGAACTTGGATTACTGCACGATTTTTTAAGCATTGTGTTAGCTGTACAAAATTCTTAATTAATTAACGCCTTACGCTTAGGGGCCTATTTTTCCTAAAACGCCTGAAAATTAAAACTGAAGCTGTTCCTGAACCTTTTGTAGCACAAAAAATTGGCTTTGTGAAGGTGACGCTCTGTAGTTCTGTATTCTGATGTCTGTTTCACTCTAATTATAAGTAGAAACAAGCTCTACATGGAGGAAATCAGATTTAAAATTCTGCCTTGGTTTTCTTTGATAAATATATGAATGAGTAAAGCTGGTTTCTGGAGGGATGTGCTGATTGACACTAGCTTGAGCTTTTGTTGGGTTTTGACAATTCTTTTTTAAAAGCTGAAGGTAAATTCACTAAAAATTAAGTTTTAGGGACTTGTAATGAAGCAAAAATGTCCAGGCGGAATCCATATAAAAGTTTTAGGGTAATTATTTATTTGTGAGTTTGGCGAACAAGCCCCTGATTCTTCCCAGAATCATTTGACTGGAAATAAATGCGTTACAGGTTTATTTTTAAATACAGCATATCAAGAGGCTTGAGCGTTCCCAGTGCGAGGGGTTAAATCTTACATTAGATTTTGATACGAGAGATGTTTTATTTTAAATCAAAAGAAAGGCTTTGCTAGCTTTTCTATGAGAAAAAATCTGAAAAAAAAAAACAGTTCACACACCATATATACATTAAAACGTGACTAACCTGTCTCCTCATCGATGGCGAACCGGCCCAGTCCACTGCCGTCCCGAATGGAGTACTGTATCTCTCCATCTCGACCGTCATCCTCATCGTTAGCCGTGACTTGAAGAAGCGTAGTTCCAATACGAGAATTTTCTTTAATTAATCCAGTCAAAGCAAATTGGTTAAAATATGGTGCATAGAGATTTTCATTGACATCGACCACTTCAATCTCCACAAACGTCACGGATAAAAGAGAGACAGGACGCCCTTTATCTTTGGCCCGCACGGTGAGGTTGTAAAACTGTTGCGTTTCGTAGTCCAACTCCTTGATCAATCGGATAGCGCCACTTGCTTTGTCCACTTCGAACCATCCATTATAATCATTGGCCAAAGAATATCGCACCTGACCTCCCAATCCTAAATCTGGGTCTTGAGTTTCCAACCAAGTCACGACAGTTCCAACAGGAAGATCCTCCAATGCCCTGGCTTTGTAAACACTGGGGATAAACAATGGCGGGCAATCGTTGACATCTTCCAAAGTGATTTTCAAGGTTGTGACTGAAAATCTTTGGCTGCCTTTCTCTGCTTTGTCTCTCGCTTCGATTTTGAGATTAAAAATTGGAATAAACTCACGGTCAAGTTGTCCGGCAACGTATACAATCCCATTCGATGAATTGATGGCAAATTGCGTGGTGCTAGTAAGAATAGAATAGACAATATCCCCATTTGAACCAAGATCTATGTCTGTAGCTTCAACTTGGATAACGTCAGTACCGATGGCAGTGTTTTCAGGAATGACAATTTTGTATCCGGCTTCCTGCAAAAACTGTGGCGCGTTGTCATTAGCGTCCTCAACAAAAAC
The DNA here is from genome assembly GCA_015082035.1 of Chaenogobius annularis. Lineage (NCBI taxonomy): Eukaryota > Metazoa > Chordata > Actinopteri > Gobiiformes > Gobiidae > Chaenogobius > Chaenogobius annularis. The sequence goes on along the minus strand of BJKM01000171.1, from coordinate 73,291 downwards.
AGTAAGAAGTCTCCAAGAGCTCTTCTGTGGTTGGCCAAGATCATATATGGTTAAATTTAGCAGGTAGCGATCATTCCTTTCACGATCCATTGGAAGGAAAATGCTAATAAGCCCTGTATGCATGTCAATTGTAAAGCAATTATCTGTATTCCCATCGGAAATTGAGTAAACAATTTGGCCATTGAAGCCAGTGTCACCATCATAGGCATTCACTTGAAAAACGCTTGAACCGATTTTGAGATCTTCACGAATTTTGATATCTGTTGGGAACGCCTTATCAAACTGTGGCATTTGCCGATTGACAGAAAACAGATCAATAAAACCTTCTTCTATTTTGGGTTTTGAGCCAGCTTTGGATTTCTTGAGTAGTTTCTCTGCTAATTTTTGCGCTACTCTTGTTTCCTTGCAATTGAAACTTTTCGGGGGTGTTTTGCCCTGTACAATTGTAATGTTAACAAAAATTGGATCAGAATAGTTCTCCCCATCTGTGGCGGTAATTTTGAGAGTGAATACACTATTTTTAGGTGTGGCTGTCGTAAGGGAACGCCGCAATGTCAGAACTCCTGAATCTGGATTTAAATCAAAATATCCAAATTCATTGCCTGACATTATTTTGTATTTGACCAGCTCTAATTCGTCAACGTCAATAGCGGACATTGTGGTGATGATTTCGTCAACAGGAAAGTCTCTTGAAATCACTCCCTGACATGCGACCTTTTCAAACAACGGCTGATTATCGTTTACATTCTCAACGTGAATTGTTACGTTGACTTCGCTTTCTCGTCTGTAAGGAGAACCCCAATCAGATGCTCTAACCACAAACACAAAACTCTCAGATGAAGATTCAAAGTCTAGTTCTTTAATTGTGCTAATTATGCCTGTAAACTGATTTATTTTGAACGGTACAGGAAGCAAACTTGAAATACTATAGGTGATATAGCCATTTTCGCCTTTGTCCTCATCTATGGCGGAAACAGAGAGCACATTTGTACCAATAGGAACGCTTTCATTGACAAAAATCTCATATGAAGGTTGGGTAAAGGTTGGTGTGTTGTCGTTAGCGTCGTCAATGTTGACACGGATTTTGACTTTGAGCTCGCTGTCTACTTCTAGCACTTCCAGGTTGAAAACATCTTGGGAGACTTTTGTGAACCAGCGAGAGGTAGAGATTACGCCTGTCATTGTGTTGATTCGGAAAAACGCTGAATCAGCAGAAGGAGCGAGTATGTATTCGGCGTCATCTGGTTCGGGATTGATTTTTACAGCTACGACAATAGTGCCAGGTGGGGAGATTTCATTTAGGCTTGCTTCGTAAATCTCTTTCTCAAATTTGACGTCAACTGGTTGTTTTTTCCGAATTGTAATTTGAACGAGTCTGACATCAGAGAATTTTGTTGGCGTTCCCCGGTCTCTCGCTTGCAATGTTAGATTACAACCAAAAGGATAGGCGTCCCAATTTACAGGCTCCGATCCCTTTATTGTAAATTCACGATCATCTGTTTGTTCGACAAAGAAGTGCTCAGATGGGTCTCCACCGACAATAGCAACCGTGTCTATTTCTCCGTTCAAACCTTCATCCAAGTCTTCCACAGTGACAATTGCGAAAACAGGGTTCTTATCCAGCAATGGCGGCGTATGCGTGACCACATTCAAAGTTGGTGCATGTTCGTTGACTCTTTCTACATGGACAAAAAGCTTAGCTGTGCTGCTAACGCCATTGTTTCCGTATAGTTTCATACCGCGATCTACTGCTAGAATTTCTAAGTCATACCTGCTTTGTTCGTCAGTGTTGAGTTTTCCGCTTAGTGACACTACACCGCTAGTCGGGTGAACTGCAAACAGCTCCATTTTATCTTTGAAAAAATAATAAAATTCCCCGTTGGATCCAATATCTGCATCTGTGGCTGTGACTTGTGCTATGCTAGTCCTGAGAGGAGTGCTTTCCGAAATAGTGACCGAGTAAGTTGTCGGCGAGAACAGCGGCCGCAAGTCGTTCATATCCAAAACTTGGATGCTAACTTTTGACCACGTTTCCAGCAAAGCCTCGCCTTTAACCGAAGCTTTTACTGTCAATACGTAGTTATCCTGGATCTCCCGGTTCAAAATGGCAGCGTTCCCGCCTTTAGTCCTTATCCGTAAAAAGCAGAAGTCTCCCAAAACATACTCCTCCGCTTTGAAAAATCCTTCATCGTCTCCGGAAGTAATCCTATACCGGATTTCCCAGGAGCGCTGAGACAGGTGAATGCCCATTTTAATTTTACTGTTGGCGTAGGTGCGTGCTGCGGAGTTTTCGTAGACCGTGGCGTGGTAGACCGACTGCGTGAAGGCGAAACGTGGTCCATCTTGAGGCGTGGTTTGGCCGAGGCAGGACCCGAAAAAGAGCAGCAGCAAAAGTAACAGGGCCTGGTGCAAGAGAGGGGCGGGTAAACCTGCCCACCGGCCCATAGTCACCTCCATCACATCGTCACTCCATCCTGCAACGACAACAACGACATGAAGAAAGGTCGGTTAATGAGTATTGCGCTTACAGTCAGCTGAATAACGCTAGTAATTACATATCAAAAACCTACAAAAAATGACTGGTTTGTGGATAAAATGCAACAAATAACTTTTAAAATAATAAAAGTGTGGAAGCTGCAGCTTGCGTGATTGTTACATAGTTCATTGTAGTATGAGAATTCAGTGACTTTTGGCAGAAACCTCAGCTCAGGCACTGACATAAAACACATGTGTCTCAATGTTTGGTGGTCAATGCTAATTTGGATGTCAGAAATATCGGGTTCTGCTTAACATACACCCTTTGTTACTGCAAATTCAACAGTGTGTAATGTCTTTACCAGAGGAAGACGAAAGAAATAATAAAAGAAACACAAAGTTACTCATATGATGACTATGTGCTCATAATGTAATGTAAAATTAGAAGTGCATTAAATCTGTTCTGCTACCTTTTTTTGTCTCCATGGAGATGTTATTGCTTTGCCTGAAAAGTTACATGGTCCATCTTTAATTATCTGTTCAATATAAGTCAAGTTCACTACACAATCTATGTTCTATACATGTTCTCCAAGAAATCCAGTGGCCCACACTTGGGATTTGGGGCCTCAAAACTCCTTTGAACACCGTCGTTTTCAAAGATGGTTACTAAACTAAATAAAATGACAAATCAGCATTTCAGTCCCGGGCAGATTAAACACAGGCTTACATCATCCTTGTGTGGTCTTGGGACACTGACTATTGCAAGTCTCAGAAAAACCGAGGATGGTTTGAGAAGGAACAAAATAATTGTACAGCTCTGTAGAAGCAAAGGAGTAACATCCCCAAAGAAAATAACTGTGCCAGAGAAAATGACTGGCCTCGCTGTGTTGACCCTATCATAACCTTATTCCTAAAATACACCAAACTCCAGGACGTAAACCAGATTTGGGTTCAGCCGTGGCTACGTTCACATTGGGGAGACTTTTTCCCCCGAGTTGCTCTGAAAGTAGGCGGCCACAAAAATGCGGCCGCTGTTGGGCTTGGGACGGCGCCTGATCTGATAAATGCCATGTTGTGGTGAGGGTTGTGCCACAGAAGGCCGGATTCGAAGTGACTCTGCGCTTTTTAACCACAGCGGACGCACGGACGGGGGTAAAAGTGGGTCTAAAGTCAGCGATAATAACACGGTGCTCTGTTACATTCGCATATATTGAAAAGTGCACAGGATCGTGGAGCAGTTTGAGGGAGCAGCTCGGCCTTGAGAAAACCACTTTGAACAATGCAGACCAAACTGGAGACTGCGTAAAGTACAAATAGGGAGACCAAATGTTTTTAAGATGATCAAACAACAATGCTATACATAAAAGAGGAACTATATGAGACACAAATGATAAAGATTCAGTGGCCCAGTGGTGAGAAGTCTTAAATAACATTTATTTTTAGACTTTCTCAAACACCATTGCTATTCAGACTACTACTGATTATAAAACTAATACTACTACTAAAAAAAAAGAACTAGAACATCTACCAAAACAGTTAAAAGCCTAGATCAGAGGTTCTTAAACGTTTCACACCAAGCACCAACTAAGAAAATAGTAAACAAGGACTATAACATCGATTAGGGCTAAAATAGATCAAAAATACCAAACAAAACACAAAGGAGGACCAACATGTGGATTCAATTTACTCTAAACTAGACAGATAAAAGGAATGCAGAGGAATCCACCTGAAGAATGTGTAACACCAGTGGCATACGTACAGTTTGAGAAACACTTCCTTAGATAAAATGCAATGAAATGATTGAAACACTGCTTGACTTGTCACATGAGCTGAAAGTACAACTACAAAGGAAAAAGCTACTTGGATGAGTGGCGAAATGTATCCGGTTCACATTTAAAGGACAAATATGTTGCATTATTTGTATTGTTCTTACTGTTATTTGTTATTAAACATGCCTGTGAGTGCCGTTACATTAGCATTTCATGTTTGAGAATAAAACCTTTTTTTTGTTTGCAGAAAACAATATCACTTTGCCACCAGAGTAACTGAGATTTGGCTTCATCTACAGGCTGCAGAGGGAATTACGCAATGTTACAATCAACTGTTTGCTAATGCAGCTGCTTGTCGACTTCCTGGTTCAAGCACGCAGTTGCAATGATCGCGAATTGACGGCCGAAATGCACAGAATGCAAAGAAATGCAAAGTCTGGCGATGATGAAAACAGCAAAGAAGATTCTCAGAGCCACGCCACAGATCGAGAAAACATCAGTTATGGAAGAGATTCAGATCGGAGTGTTTTTGACTCTCAGAGGGGAGAGGACTACCTTGAGTAGCTGAATTCTACTCTAACTAGTCCTACTCAAAAAATCTCTGTAAAAATGACGGTTCCAAATGTTCCAAATGCTTCCCTCTGCCGTTGGACTTATAAACATGCTTCACTTTCTGCACTATTTCCGACCATCTGTACATTTCTGTGTAAATATCTGTGTACATACTGAGATCCAGTTTATTTTTTAACTTATTTTATCAGAAAATGCTTCATTCATATATAGAAATAAACCTTTTCTGATTCTGCTTTAAAGAGATAAGACGTCATCCATTTCAAAGCGCCATAACCTCTTTGTCAGCGCATGTGGTCGCTGATAGTGTTTGTAGTGGTGTTGTGCCCGGACAAATGCAGGGTTTAGGAGCTCATTAGGTTGCGCTCCTGTCACCGCAGCAGTAACACAGGCCTGAAGCTGCTGAAGCTGCTGTGGCCTCTGGCAGCCCCCCGCACTGCTGTATACTCCTGATCGACTCTATGTGGTGCGGCTGTCAGCTCTCACACATTTTTGTGGCATTGTTGTGCGTCTCACACACAGTTTGGCCGAGGGGTTGGTTTGAGGCCAGTGGCAGATGTAAACTACAGGAATGCCACTTGAAGTTATGGATATAAATACTTATGAGGGATAAATGGAGTTGTAGCTTGACCTAAAGGAGATGCAAAAAGCGTAAAATCAAGTTCGCACAATGTACTAAGAAGACTCAACTGGAATGACAATAAACCAAATTTCCGTTCGCAGCGTAGAACCACATTGGAAACCATGTGCAAAAAAGTGACTTGTAGGTTCAAATGGTATGGAAAAGTAAAATCATAGCATTGATCAGATATCTTTCCTACTTTAAGTTCCATTGGTAGACATTGATTGACCATAACACCGTTTTTGATTACTGAGCAATTTTTGAGTGAAGGCATTTCGACCACAATATACAACAATACAATATATTACATTATTATTGTATGAATCAAAATAGTATTACCCTAAATGTCTTTCAAACTGCTCGTGAAAGTATCTAATCAATGAAAAAATTGACATAACGACACAAAAACTGATGCCTTAGTATCCATCATTTTACTGGTCGTTTGTTGAAATAACTTTGCTAACTTTGTCTTTTTTTTAACAGATTTTTTTATCAGTTGTTTACTATTTCATGAACATACCAGCACAATTTATTCCTTATCGACCTACTCAAATGAACTATTTAGGGTGGACCATGCTTCTTTCCCCAGCGTTTTGTCGTCTCATCCATACCAAATGTCCTATATTTTCACATACATTTTAGTTTCTGAGCAATGCAAACTTTTCAAACTGTTCCAACCCAGTTTACATTTAAACTTATCCAAACACTTTACAATCGATCAGACAGAATGACTTGAAATAGAGAGGTACGCATAACATATTTTGGCTAATATAAAATGACCACATCATTGCGTCGACCCAAAGTGAATCAAAGACTCATCTTTGATATGATTCTTGTGGTTTTGGTGGTTTACCCCCGAGCTCATTTGGAGAGCAGATTTCTGATTTGGAGCAGATTTCGCCGATGTTCACATGACGCTGCACAAACCGACTGTTCCAAGGACGACCTCCATCTGCAGCTCTGTGTCCCGCCCCGGGGCCAGACATGCTCCAAAAAATGTTTTATTCAACATTACGCTCGTTTAAGCTCCGCTATCTGATCTCATCCAGAACTGTTGTTTTTAAATGAATTCTGCCACATATACCAATTGGGTTTTGTTCAGGCAGTGAAGGACATCTGTTTTCTGTCAGGTTGTTTAGGTCCGCTTGGTCAAACTACTCAGAATTCAGTTTGTCTTTGGAGTAGTACCATCATTTTCCCCAGACTGTTCTGCATAAAAACTGCTGACCCTATATTTCTTATTTTATTAGCTTGTCAGTTCATAGACCTATTTCAGTCTTTGTGTCTCAAATCTCCTGGATGCGTTTAAAATGGGAACTTTGAACAGAATCCAGTTGAAAAAAACGAATCACAAACTAATCATTTGAAAATTGCTTCATAATCATTGTCAGGGAGAAACACCACAACTAAAATATTATTGACAAAATGGCCAAACAACAGTGAAATTCTTAGTCTTCCAATTGTCTAATGCATTGTGTGAGCAGCTTTATGAAATACAACTTTCCTGAACTTACGGTGAAAGTAAAGGTTAATGTCAAACTTGAACAGCAAGACAAAGATAACAACAGATAATACTAAAAAAAACTATTAAATTAAGATTTAGGTTTTATTTAATTTAGCTTCAAACATGTCATGACTCACGATTAGTATTTGTTTTAGTTATAAATGATCTATTGTGACCTGGATAATCATGATTAACCGATTAACCTTAGATTAACCTTAGTTTATATGCCACTTGAGCTGATCCCAAAAAACACGTCTGTCTTATTGTGCTCTCAGTGTCATATTTCCTTTCCTTTATTTCTAAAATCAGTAAAAAACAGAAGTAAGTTAACCATTTTTTGTCTTTAATGCTCCTGCTTCTGAACATGCCAAAGTAATTACATAATTTCTTACCCACTGTCTGATAGAGGAGAACAAACACTAAACTAAGAAGACAAGATGAATATTCTTAATCATTTACCAGTTTGACGTACGCTCTGTAGGTGCTGCGTCAAGAAAATAGCTGATGACATTCAATAACAATCAAACAATTCATCCAATTACCTCTGCGTGTCGTTCGGATTAGGTGGAGATGTAATAATTGCTCACTTAATCAAATGATAGGATGTTTACACACATTAGATTACAAAACACACTGACAAATCGCTGTACATTCTCTCAACCGCAGAGTTTCACAAAGTTGTTTGTAGTTCCTCATTTCGTGACTCCAGAATCTGAACAGCAAATTGAAGTCCTAAGCTACAATTACCCAGCCACTCATTTTACACATTAAACTTGGCAGATGGCGTTTACGGCCGACATATTTGATGGTAGTTTCATGTCTAAACTTTGAGACTTCCCTTTGGTTTGCGGGTTGTGAGTCTTACCCACGGCATCGCACTGAATATAAGCCGACAAGCTCCACCAATCTCCTCTTTGATTCTCTAAAGCAGTCATTTGCAAAAAACAGCTGCTTCTCGAGCAACACAATCTGCGCTCAGGAGAATATTGAGCGTAGGCCTGACCCACATTCAGAGCTGTCTGCGAGGACGCCTCCGAGCTGTGGAGGAAAGCGCAGTACAGTGAGAAACACGCTTTGTCTGGCTTTACAAAACAGCCACTGAAAGCTCTGCAAGTTTCATCGACTGAGAGGTTCGACAACTCCCCAGACTAGACAAACTGCAATGGGAAACCGTGTAAGAATAAGACTCTCGTGTGTTTGTAATGACTTTGTTTGTGAAAGGACATTGAAACCCCAAAAAAAAACATCTACCGTGCGTTTATTGAATTGCAGGCATTTGTATTGCTAAATAACACATCCATTCTTATTGTGAGAAGCCTCGCCTCTCCACAGATCTGACCTGCATGCGTGGTCCTTTGGCGTCACCTGCTTGTCTTCATCGAGATGCTAGACACTTGTGGGAAGCAACGACATCTCCATGGAGACGAGCGTACCCTCCACCGGAGAAGTTACATAGTGCACCTTTAACTGCAGAAGAGGAAGAAGAAGAAGAAGAAGAAAAAAAGGAGGAAAAGAAAAAGAAGAATATAAAGAAGTAGAAGAAAAAGAAGAGGAAGGAACAGAAGAAGAAAAAAGTTGAGAAAAAAAGAAGAAGAAAAAAGAAGAAGAAAAAGAAGAAAAAGAAAAAAGAAGAGGAACAAAAGTAGAAGACAAAGATAAAGAAAAAGAAGAGGAAGAAACAGAAGAAAAAAAAGAAGAAAAAGAAGAAGAAAGAGAAAAAAGAGCGAGGAGAAAAAGAAGAAGAAAAAAGTAAGAGAAAAAAAAGAAGAAGAAAAAGAAGAAGAAAAAAGAAGAGGAAAAAAGTAGAAAGAAAAAGAAGAGAAAAGAGAAGAAAAAGAAAAAAGAAGAGGACAAAAAGCAGAAGACAACGAAGAAGAAAAAGAAGAGGAGAGAAAACAAGAAGAAGAAGAAGAAGAAGAAGAAGAAGAAGAAGAAGAAGAGAAGAAGAAGAAGAAGAAGAAGAAGAAGAAGAAGAAGAAGAAGAAGAAGAAGAGAAGAGAAGAAGAAGAAGGAAGAAGTAAGAAGATAAGAAGACGGCATTGCCTCAGTAACCTAATCTTTTGTCAAAAATGATTGATCACAATAAAACATGTTTGGATGAAAGTCAAAGGTGACCTCACACCTGTGGAGACACTGAGGCACATTCAGACGTGTGCAGAACCAAGACAACAACGTAGGAAAAATGAGATCACGTCCAAACGCAAACATGAAGGACAACACAGCTGTCTGCACGCGCATTCCGTTAAACTCACTCAGCCACCGCCAGCGGAAGGTGACAATATGGTTCCGTAATGATGTTGTCCTCTCTTCACATCCTCCCAGAGCCTCGCGCTCTCGTTCACGCAGACGCACAGAGACCGCGAGGAAAGAAAACACGACCATTTGGCACTTTCCTCTTACTGTCATACTCAAACTGTGTCTCATTAGCTTTTCATTACTCTTAAGTGGTCTTGAGTTGTGGAGCAGAGGTCTGCCGTTGTGAGCACAGAGTGACGACAGCGCGATGCCGGTGGGGGTCATGGACGTGCAGGGGTACGCTACATCAAGCAAATATTTCATGTTTTTATTATATATATATATTATGTCCTGGCTAAGAGGAAGCAGTAAACACAAAGCACAATTACATCATGAACAAATATTGAAGCTGCATTACACAACTGTGAAAATGGTCAAAAACGATGCACGCAAACAGGTTTTGTGAGAGCGAGGAACAAGTTAGATCATTTAACTTCATCATATATCGATCGTGGTTTAAAGATTTAACTAAGCCACGCCACAGCCCGGGATACAAACAGGACAGGGAGACACAAGGAGACACGGAGGTCAAGGAGTCGTTGCTATGTGCAACATGTGATGATAATGAGTTTGACCTTCACAATTAAAGTACGTCAATACTTCATGAACAAGGCCTTTCTGGTGGAGTTTCCCGTGCCTGGTTGGCTTTGCTCCAGGCTCCGATTCAAAGCTCATGCACCGTGAGTCTAGTGGGTCCAGCTCAAGCTCTGGAGATGTGTCCCACTGCCCCCTGACAGGATGCCCCAGGAGCACTGACGGATGGGTCAAATACAGAGAGCAATACAGGTCCATACAGGTACAATAAAGTGTACCTCAACCAGGTTTCAAACAGTTTTGTGGAACTTCCTCGTTTCAAAGGCGTAAACAGGGGCAAACAAGCAGACCCTCACGATGTACTGTAGAAAATGATTTAACTCTCCTCCTTATACAATCTGTCCAATCAAATCCACGACACAAAAAAGATCAAGACGTGTTGGATGACAGCCAAACTCTTGCTAAAATCTCATTGAGTTTGTTTGTTTTCTCACTGTCATCCCCCCGTTTCCCCCTGTCTCCCTCTTTTGTCTCACTTCCCTTTTTCTGTCTTTTTCTCTCTCCTCTTCCTCCTCCCCGTTTCCCTCCTCTTCTCCTTTGCTCTGAGCCTGTGATTATCGCAGCAGGACTCTAAACAGAGCCGGACTCCAGTGCTGCTCTGTGGGATTTGGCACAAGAGCCTCGAGAACTGACAAAACGCCATTTGGACTCAAGTGGAGAGACACTGATGACACGGGCCAAGAAACAAGCAACATGTGAGAAAATCCGACATCCACAGCAGAGTACAATGTGATATCAACGACTGATGAGTGGAACTGTAGCTTACATGCGACGAGAAGTGCTTGGATGGCAAGAAAACTGCACTTGAGGTGTTTAGGAAGAGAAACGAATGGAAGCTGGTGTATTTGTGGTGTTCAATAGCTCTGAGTGAGCGGCGTTTGCATTTAGACTTTCGGAAGAAGCAAATCTCTTCAGTTACTGCATATCTTGAAATAAAAATATGTAGCTGTTTCGTCCAGACTGATGGTATAGAGTTTTCACAAATGCCTTGGTGAACATGTTTATATAATTGTAGGTTGAGATACACTACACAACCATATTTACTGTCATTTTACACAACTTCCCCCAGTCCTGAACCAGAGATAGTACAGTACGTTGCAGCTTAACAGTAGAGGACACAAACTGTTCAAAACGTCATTATTTATTCTTTTAGCTTTTAACCATTTCATTGGTCCTCAAACACATACCTGGAATTGAATTTTGCTTTCTTCGTGCTTATTTCATTAATCCTGTTTATGAGGTTGTTTTCTCTAAGCCTCACAACTCACTCCATTTAAATTTTTGATTGTTTCCAGATTGTTGCAGTCCATAACCCGTCACCAAACTAGAGTTCACAGTGACCATATGGCTCCATTAACATTGCATTCACATTGCCTAAGGGCTTTATTCATTTATTTTTCCATTGTTCATTCCCACTACTGACAGCAGCCGGCGCTCTAGTGCCTAAATACCTCATTGAAAGTGGAAGTGTAGTTTCTAAAGTGTGTTTTTAAAAAAGCACACATTATTTGAAGCAAAAACATGTGAAATACGTATTCAAAGGTGTTTAAAACCCAATTAAAGCCAAAGAATGTCTACTTTAAGTGAACTAGACCAATTCTGTACTGAGTTAATGCTAAACCAGGTCAAAACCAGGTCCACCACCAAACTAAATCAGCACTAAACCATGCATTATTCGGACCACGACCTGCCACATTTGACCCAGATCTGCAGAGGGCTATCTAAAACGAGATAGGGACAATAGTGTGGCCCATCTGAAAACAGCGAGCTAATAGAGACAGAACTCCTGACCAATCACAGCGCAGCGTGTCAACACCGCGCTCCCCTGGACCAATCAGGAGCTGCCGTTGTCGTCCCTTCAGACCGGAGCGGACTCAGAGGTGTATTGTCATCTTTGTTCGGTGGCTTTTGTCCTCGCACTCCCACCTCCATTTTCTTTGACAATGCCTCACGCACACAGCTTTTCTCATCAGCAGAACCAGGTCAATCACTGCTTTTTTCTATCCCTCTTGTGGTAGAGCCATGGAGGTTCCCAATAAAGCCTGATATCATTTTTAATAGAGGAATGCATTTTTCCTCAAAGTCATAAAAGCAAGGACTGAATTAAACTGGCTGCTCAAATTCATTAGCGTTCTTATTTGAGATTCAATTTTGGACTAAGTGAAATCGAAAAGAGTAGTTTAGTTCGGCAAGGACCAAAACTGAAGACTTGTGCTGGCCCAAACCTGGACTAAATCAAGAGTAAACTGGGGGTAAACCAGGTCTAAACCAGGGGGTCTCATTTATAAAACTTCTTACTAAAAATTCTTACAAATGATGTACGCACAGACGAAACACACACTTCTTCTAACTTCTCGTTTCATTTCGCTCAGATCATCCAGTGCTCCAGAGTTTTAGGAAGGTTAAAACCCAATATTAAAACTACCGCGGACCATGAACAGCGCACTAGGAAGCCCATAGCACCAAGGCGACACATACTTATTGGTTGAAGCGTACTGAAAAATGAAACGCGTTGGAGAACAAAGACTCTCAATGCAAAAAGTGCAAAGTTGTTGTTCTGTTTTGCTGAAGAATGAAGCGGACTGAAGTGAAGCCGGTTTAACAGAGCTTTTTCACACACAGAGAAACAGGAGCGGCCTTTTATCCTCCGTCCCATTGAGTCCGGGCTCACCTCCAGCGGGGAACGCAAGAGGGTCAAACCCACTTCACACACTTATCATAATATTTAGTCTGTCCATTCAGTGAGATTGTTTTCTTTAGCGGTATCCCGTCCCGCAGTATTCATACAGACTTCATGAGACGTTTTTGTAATTTTTCGGACTCAAAGCGAGCATTAATTTCTTCCGACTGAGCTGCTTTGTGGCCGTTGTTGAACTGAAAACACTGAAATAACGAAGAAATCTAGCAAAGATATTAAGTGCAAGATTAGTGATTTAGTCCGGCTTGAAAGAAAGTAAACCCTTTTTAAGTCTCTTCTTATAGTTGATCTCTTAAAATGGACAATCTTTGGTGAGTATTTCCAAAGTTTTCCCCCTTTGTGTCCTGTTCTTTTGTTTTTTTTGTAGATTTATCTATCTAGCATAATACTTTTTAGACAAATGAGTAATTTAACAAATTCGTTTTGTTTTCCCAGATTATCTAGAACTTTTTCCGAGACTATAATGAGGTAATACATAATTTTTTTTTAAAAGTAACTCTCGCTAACACTGCTTATTTTCTCCTGCAGTACTTCCCCCCCCCTGTAATCCTGTATTTTCTCTACTGTCACCCTTTGTGCACACTAGAATCACCGTAAATCCCATAGATTGACATAAGGAGCAGTGAAGTCTGACAGGTTCAACACTGAAGCCGTAACAGGGCAGGACTTCTGGGACGGTCCACTCAAATGTGTCTCCGCTCCGGCCGCTTTAGTCCACTGCACAACGCCATTTTCTATATTCAACACGTATCATCATCTCCCGACCGCATCGCCCCAAACCAAACAGGAAGAGTCCTGCAGGAGCGCCGGACATTTTTAAACCCGGCTGAGGCAGCATTAGGGCCCGACCACTTGAGTGCGACCTACGGGGAATCCCAGGAAAAAAGAAACTGCTGAGACCAGAACCGAGCGGCAGTGGACTGTGTAGACGAGAGGCGCGCGAGCTGGAACCGTTGAGAAGAGCTCAAACAGAAGCACAAGCGTCAGGGCTGAACCAGGACGAAACCAAAAGTACACTCACCTTAAATCACATGTTATGACTGACAGAGGGCTTGGTTTTTCTATTTGAACAACTTCAACTGTACAAAATACGAAAATAAAGTGGCATTTTGTTCCGGTTTTCCTCAAAATACATAAAAGAAGGACAAGTTGATGAATTCGGTGGTCGATATGGGCGATAAAAATCAAATGGTGATAGTTTTGTCCACCCTTTCCTCCTATTGGTTAGACTCTGAGTGGGTGGCAGCTGGATTTGAACCAATCACAGTGCAGTGTGAACGTTCAGACTTCATTCAATAGAAAAATTCAAAGCGTACATGAATTTTGATCAAATCTAAATCGGGATCCAGCGCCAGGAAAACTGTGATACCATTGTTTTGTCACGTCGCCGAAACCTAGTGACGGACTCGGGAAACGCAAACGGTCTTTCTCAATCGTATCGCGCGGACAGATAACAGTAGAAATAGACGGCGTTATATATATTAATACGACGCCGGAAAGCTAGTACGCCCGGAAAGTCTCGATTTTGAAGAAACATCTCGCTTTTTTACAATTTGGGTGTCATCAATTGAAAAGTGTGACCCTCTCCCACCGAACGGAAGAGTTACAAGTGTTTTCAACTCATCTCCAATTGGCACATTTTGCTTTATAAAATGAGCGCTGAACACTGAGCCTGCACTACAAAATGAAAGTTCTGCTCCAAGACTAAGGTGGTTGACACAAAACCTCTATTTCAAAAGGTCACAACTAGCAAATATTCTCAATTAAGTACAAAATGTCTCTGTGTTTTGAAGTAGTCTTATTACTTTCTAATCCAACCTGCTGATCCTGTGCTTCATAGTCCTCGGCACAGTTCATACGGCAGTCTTCGTTTAAATGTTAATTTAAACGCATTTATTGTGAAATCTAATTGCAATTACTTAACTCTTTCCGTCATATTACAACATATTCATCTGCGCACGAGTTACATTGCACCAAAGTAGCCAAATCAGATCCTGAAACTATGTCGAAAAGTATTGATACTAAAAATACCCGATTTAACCTGTCCTGAACCATTTTAGGACGACTTTGAGCTTGACCAAAACTAGCGCAAAAGACCGTTAAACAAGCGGATCCGCCGGCTGTGTTGAATCGCCCCAACAGCAACAACCAATATACAAGACCTACTAAAAACTATGAGAGATTCATCACCGAAACCTGAAAACATACTCTGTCACATTCCAAAGTTATCAAGGCACCGCATTTTTAACAGGGCGCCGTCCCCCTCCTTTTCCATACGTCCATTTGTGAGCCAGCCAGCTCTTTAAACAGACAATAGCGGTGCTTAGTTTCCGTGGGTCTGTTAAATCACTCACCTGCCTCTCCGAGCGGCAGGGGGAGGGCAGGGGGGGGGGCGGGAGCGAGGGTGCGCCGGTGTACTGTTACCGCCGAATTGGACTGCCGTGTTTTCACTGCGAATGGGAATGATTTGTGACCGGGAGCGGCTATTCATCTCACACCAGGAGAAGGCAAACAGATCTCTTTACAGGACTGTTAATGGAGGAACATGCAACACCCGGCAGCGCAGGTTCTAATCTCAGACGCGCCGCGGGACTTGCGGTTATGTTCTGTACTTTTACTCAAATATAGAGTAATGCACAGTTGATTATACGTGCCATTCAAGAATTTCATACCATGTGCCCCTCCCAAAGCCACAAGTTTCCTGATATTTCCTCACAGAAAACAGGACCAACTCAACGGTTTTCAACCAACATTTAACTCAACAAAAAGGAGTTCTTTCGCAAAAACAGTAAAGTGCCGTTTTAAAAAGTCACCGAAGGCTTGAGGTTTACTCTTTGTACAGTCATGTTTTCAAAAGCCAAATGCGTTTTACTGCAATCAAAATATCATCCCTCCACTAGACATCGTTTTTATGAATAATATCTGTAGAGGATGGTAACAAAAATGAAAATGACCATTTTTCACCACGGAGATATCTGTTTTTGCCATTGAACTCTTCCAGTGCTTTTCACAATCGTTGCTTTTCACGTGAAGGTTTCAGGGGAAAATGTTGGAAGAGAAATGTATAAAAGTAATGTGCACGCAATTTACCTGAAAACGTTTGCTTTGATCCTTATGATGTAGAGAACATCTACTTACAAAAACTAAAGCCAATATGAAGTAAAATACACTATAGTGATAAACTAAAGCTGGGAAGTCTGACGTTTTTCTTGTAAATGACCCAAAAATCTTGTAAAAGCCGGACTTTGTGACAAAACCAGACCGCTGTGCGCCGTCTGCCTCTAAAGTATTTATTTCTGATTGACTGCACTTTGGCGGCCCGCTCCAGTGTCACTTCGTTCGTTCGATGTGACAGCAGCTTTTTCAGATACTATACATAAATTGAAGTACATAGTTCCTCCTTCCACGGTTTGAAAAGTTACCTCCGGCATTAAAGCAAACTGTTGTAATTATAGGTGCTTTTTTTGGGGGCTGTAGGCGACTAAAGAAATGATTGGAAATGATTGGTTGCCCAAAGACTGTGCATCAATTGATCAACTAAAACGTAACGTGTTGTGGTGGCTCTCGGAACTTTGAAGTATCTCCATGATTTAATCTCAGTTTTGTTTCGGCTGCGCGTACGACGGAAATGATTTTCTTTTCTTGCCTTGTGTGCGAATTGTGCTCTACAAATAGCCTTGCCTTGCCTTGCCATGATCCGACCCATGACAAGACCAGAAGATCACAGGAGATCACGCAATGATTGAGATGTATGCAGAAAACAGTGAATTTATTTGTGAAATGGCAGTTTCAAACACTCCTCACTCACTCCCAACCCTTCTCTTTTCTGCTGTGGCGCACGGAAGTCTGTACAATCCCGATAAAGTAATTTGAGTTGATCGGTGTAAACGTTCGTCGACTAAGACGCAATGAATCGACTAAACGGCTAAAGGCAAACAGCGATTTGTAATATATGAAGCGCGCTGTGAGTGTGAAAGTATGTTCTTCTAAGGCTCCCGTAGCGTTTCTCGCGCCTCACAAAGCCACAAATGCGGAATATATGAATCTGCATTTAGACGTTGCCATGAAGTCCGTAACGACATCCCACGGAAATACAGCATGGCGTTTTCAATTACGACTATGTACTTTTTTTTTTGTTTTTGTTTTGTTTTTTGTTGCTGCACCCCCGAGAGCGCCCCGCGACTTTATTAAAAAAAAAAAAAAAAAAATCGTTATGAGACTTGGCAGTTACGACGCCGACTCTCCCCGTTGGCTTTCAAGTGGTCGTCGCGGGTTTGGGGGGGGCGCCGCGACCCAACGACACGGTTCACTGTGCTCGTCCCGCAATTTTACGAGCGCTTTAAGCGACTTGCGTTGAATTTGAGGTGAAAGCCGCAGCGCACGCGTGGCTTTCATGTTTTGGCCCGTAGCGTTAAGAGTCGTGTTGGGCAGCGGTTTGTGCCATTGTTAAAATTGGGTTCATTACAAACTAAATGCAAGTCGGATACCGCGTTTCAGTGTTGGGAACGAGCGGGGGGGAAAAGACTGGTTCTGTAATAAAGACATGGCAGAGAGGCAGCTGCAAACAATTACAGGAGAAGTGAGTGAATGGTACAGCGGCGATGATGACTTTTGCAGGTTTTTGGCTTTGAATTATTTAGAAAGAGTGGGTTAACAAATGTGTAAGTGGTTACAGGGAAACAGGGAATAGAGCTTTGTGCACGAACGTCAGGAGAAGTGTTCAACAGGAAACATATACGGCGAGTTGGCCCGGAGGAAAATGTAATGTCGAAGGCAGAAGTGCTTTTTCAGGCTTGTTTATTGATTCATTCTAACCAAAGATTGATCTGCATGCAGAGGTGTGTGCTCAAGACAGAGTAACGTTACTCTAGAACAGGGCTACGCGACTTCATTTTCCTGAGGGCCAGATTTTTCGGAGGACCGAAGCCTCTGGGCCGGAGGGGCCCAACACGCCACTGTAACTGCTGTGATTTGGGTCGCACAAATATCCACAACACTGTTTCAATAAATGGAGTTAATGCAATAAAATAATGACTGATCGATTAGATTTTTGTGAGGAATAACAAACAAAATTGGAAAATGTCCCTGAACAAGAATTAAACTGGAACTAGACTAGTACCAACCAGGTCTAAACTAGTGCTAACCCAGAATTAAACCAGTAAACAATATATATATATTTTTCATATCTGGAAACTAGGCCGTGGGCCGGATAAAATCACTTGAAAGGCCTGATTTGGTCCCCGGGCCTGATGTTGAATAGCCCTGCTTTAGAATATTAGTTGTCAAGTAGAAGTAGAAAGAAGTGACCAAAATCATTTCTACAACAAAACATGACATTTAAAATATATATATATATATTTGGGGAAACCAGTGCGTAACAGTTTAGATACTTGATCACGGAGATAGACAAGTTTCAAGCCATTCTGTGGATCAGTATAGCCAAAGGAACAACATTTCCATTAGAACAAGAGCTTTTGTGGAGATACATGTGGTTTTTCTGTTTCCAGTGCAATAAAAACATCCACAGTTCTTTTATTTGAGTCTAGTTTTTGGCAAAAAAGTTAAATACTTTGGGGTTTGACATGTGATTTCTGATTCCTGAGTCATTGTGACAAGACAGACAAAACATGAAACATTACATATATTCATGAAATTCTAAATATTTGTCGAAAAAGTATCAGTCGGAAAGGTGTAAGAAACTTTCAAGTAGAAGTCAGAGTATTGTGTCAGAAAGAAGACTCAGCCTCTTTCATCTTAAAGCGCTGGGTGAATTTGTGAATTTTAAACTATCCCTTGAGCTATAAAGGCAGAATGAATGGATGAATGAATGCCTGTCATTGAGTCATTGTTGCTGATGAAGACATGAATAAGAAAACCAAGTTGAATCCAATACAACTGATTCATTTGTCATTTTAATGGGAGAGCGACTACCACAACCACTGCATGTCCTTCCAGCACTAGAATGAACTCTACCTGACTTTCTCCCACATTTTCTAAAAGTTTCTCTCTGCAGTATTCATAGGCCTGCCACATTAATAAAAATATGTTTAAAATAAATGATCCTTCCACTGAGTTATCCCAAGATTAAAACTAGCAGCACTTCACTTTTTCGGGACGGTAAATCGGTCGTAGAAGCCAAAGCCATTTTAAAGTTATTCTGCGCTATTGAAATATTAGTCGCACACAAAACCATATGTAACTGGATTTCCTCAGTTCATGAGTTCCAATTTACATATATTTGCAAAAGACTAATCTGTTTTACTGTGTTATTTGTTTGTTATTGCTGCTTTAGTTTAGCCACGCCGGCGTTTTTGATGTTACCTTTTCTAATTGCTGCAAGTAATTCATGTAAAGCAGAACACTGAGAACATAAACTTTGCTTTTTTGCTGCTTTAAAAACACGTCTCTCTCTCTCTGGTGTCTTGATTTAAAAGCAGTAAAGGACATCCCCCGGTGCTGCTTATGCCGCCACACACGGCTCTTCTCGAGCACTTGAGCACAATCACGGGGCTGTCCTTCCGCTCCTCCGCTCTTTGTGGAGGGATATAAAAACACTCCACAGCTCGACCTCGGAGGCGCCGAGGAAGCCCTATCTGCGACGCTCACGGCCGTCTGCTGCGCTCTGATCTAAGCGCTCATGCATTTTAATGCAAACAGCGCCGCGGCAGCCATCTTGGAGTGGTAATTTCACCAAAGGGACACAGTGTGATGTGGGAGATAGCATTTATCTGACCAAAACATACGCTAGTGTTATGGTTGCATTTGTATTTATTGTATCGTTTCATTGAGTACATTTTTATCATGAGCTAGTTTTACTTTAGTTTCTGGTTTATTATTATTGTTGTAATGTTTTATGTATGGATGTTACAGTATAAAATGTTAGTGTTACGATTATTGTGAGAAAAAACATCACAAAATCTTACATTTTCTTCCATTCCTGTGGTCTGACATGTTACTGTCTTTATGAAATTGAACTTTCTGAAAGACACAATAAAGTTAAATATGACAATAAGTTGGATTCTAGTTGGATTCTGTTCACATTCTAAACACGTCCAGGAGCCTTTACATTTGAGGGCAGTCTGCCCAAACTGACTGAGGGTGCATCCGAGTTTCAAATAGCAGCAAAGATGATACTCTTCCATGAAGTGTCGCTATTTAACACACTTTTAAATGCGGTTGCAATGCACATTTTTGCACTCCTGTAGACACGGGCCAGTGCATTTCAAAAACAAGTTTCCTTTCTCTCAAACAGTCTCAAACAGAGACTACAGCGTATTGTGCGTTCTGCTGAGAAGGTGAGCGGCTGCAGACTTCCATCTCTGCAGGACCTGTACGTCTCCAGGGCTCTGGGACGAGCAGGTCGGATCACAGCTGACCCTTCTCACCTTGGACATGGACTATTTAAGCCGCTCCCCTCAGGCAGGCCACTCCCCTCAGGCAGGAGGCTACGGTCCATCCGGACCAGAACCTCCCGCCACAAGAACAGTTTCTTTCCCTCTGCCGTTGAACTCATGAACACTTCTAAACACCTGCCACTTTAATTATACCGGTAATTTAATCAATCACTCACTTTCTGCACTACAACTTTAAATGTTACTGTAAAAACAGGTACATAGTAAGCCTGTTTTTATTTTCATTATTTATCCAATAGTACATTTAAATTGTTTCTTTAACGCGTGCCCTTTTGATTTCATATATGTTGTTTTATCGTTGTTGTTTTATGTTGCACCAAATCACCAAAACAAGTTCCTATGTTTGTGAATTCTGTTCATTGATAATGGCAATAAACCTTTTTCTGATTCTGATTCTAAACAAGAAAAAACACTGTTGTACTGTTACAAAATAATGTAATGTGAAATATACCTAAAACTACTCATGGCAATATATCATTACAGCAGGCCCAATATCGCGACTGTATCACCAAATTTAGCCTCACGATATGCTGATGTTTTGATATTTCAGCTCAACCTGGGATATGTTTGCATGAAGACTGTTGAAATGTGCAGAGGATGGACAGGTTAGAGTTGTGAAACAGAAGGCCTCAAAGAACAGCACAGATGGATTATGAAAGTTAGCGATCGAGAAGAGATTGTTTGAGATATGTTTGCTTTCTTTTGACGCTCACTAATTAAAAAAATCATCAAAAGGAGATGCATTTCGGTCGGACGAATCTTAAATTTCCCAGCTGGCCATTGATCCTTTGCCCCACTCTTTCTTCTTTTGTCGAAAAAGTTGGTGAATAAAAGAACCCAGTGGGTGCATTGCAAAGAAGCAGAAATAATTGCATAAGACAGACTCGAACACTCCAGAGGCTGAGAAACTCTGCAAGGCCACAGTCTGTTCTCCTTTACTCATAAACTCATTCCAGTGTTCACTTTCCCTTAACTGTAGTTTTGACCAAGTACTCAAGGCTGACTGTTAATGTTTAGGCATCGATGGGACCGTAAACATAAACTGGGATGTGTCTGCAACAGTTAGAAGAGAAAGAAGAGTGAAAATAACAAGAATCAAAATCAACACTCAGATTTATGTGTTTAGACTTTTAGTTTTGGTCTTTTTGCACGTAATCTATGGATTTGAATGGAAGTCGGATACAATTTACAAGAGTTGTCAGTGTTCATCCTTAGACTGTAATTAGTGCTATTTTATGATTAAAATGATTGGCCTGATCTCCAGGGTTTTACAATGCAATTTCTCAAATGGTGATTATAGAACAAAACATCGACTACTTAGACAACCATTTCACTAAGGCTGTAACCAACGATTATTATTTTAGTAGGCGACTAATCATGTTTTAATTTATTTCTATCACCGTATTTTATTTTATTTAAATTTTTATTTATTTATATATTTATTTATTTTATTATTATTTATTTTTATTTTTATTTTTATGTATTTTTTAGTTTATAGCCAAAAAGAAAAAAAGGTTGAAATATGATAACTGAGAGCTTCTACATAGATAATATTTATGAATTAAGTGTATTATTGAAGAAATCTTCAAAACAACAATTAACAACAATAGCAAAATACGCTTATGGTTATTTCAATTCTAAATTATTCCGATAAATTGTGTCAGCTAATTGTAAATCCTATGCCTCCTGTGCTATAAATTGCATAATATTCATTTTGCTTTCAACCCAAAGAATATGTACACCTGATTTTGATTTGAAAAAAAAAAAAGAAAATCACTTCAAATAAGTTCTTTTACTGGCAATAACCTTAACCTCTACTTTCAAAATGATGTGTACAAAGCGCGTCTGGAATCTCCATCCTCGCTGTCGGTCTCGCTCCGAAACGCTCCGTCCTTGTGTGTGATTTTTTTTGGGGTCTGGCCCGTGTCTCCGGACCACCGTGGCCTCAGTTACAGATCACTTTGGACCCATTTGTTCTGCTCGGAGCGGTGATCCGTTTACGCGGAGGTGCAGGAGGAGAGCTGGGATAGTGTTGCTTTGCGGTCGGCTCCGGTTTTTTTGAGGCCCGCTGTGTAACGCTATCTGCCCCTGTGTCCCGGAGACTTCCCCCGAGACAAGTGTAACGAGAACTAAGGAGCGGGGAGAAATGTGCGCTGGAGATGAGAAAAACAGGATATAAAAGAGTGAAAGCCACACGGGGCACTTTCAGCAGCCTATATTTTCTAACAGCTCAGAGAAGATGTGTGAAAAAGAAAGTTACAGTGGCTTACTCTGTGTTGAATTTGTTTATCTCTTCAATTCTACACAAAGACGCACAGTGTCACTTTTCTTGTGCAGGGTCTGAACTTGCTTGTCTCCATGGAAGATATTTGCTTGCAATGTTCCAAAGTACGGCACATAAACCTATCTATCTCCATGAAGACAAGCAAGAGACACCACTTTGCCCAATTACTTTTTTTTTTCTGAATTTAAAACAAACAAAGAAAACACAAGAACCATAACAAGACCAGAGAGAACACAAGAGATCACAGTAAATTAAATGAAACGAGTCTCTCATGAGTCCAAATGTTAGTTCTTCCATTTTTCTGATGTCTGTTACATTGTCATACATGTTTGTGTCAACCATTTCATTTGAATGTACGTTTTTCAAGCAATAAAAACATCTGTAATTGAGCTGTATTTAATGTCACACTCTGAACACTCAAGCCAAAGCAATAATATCCACCAGAAAAGTTATATCATGCACATATTTCGTGTAATATTGACTTTTTGGAGCTTTTAACCATCTCACAACATTGTTCGTTGTATTTCGCTTCATTCACGCTTGTTTCATTTATCCTGTTTACGAGGTTGTCTTTTCAACTCCTTCTTTGAGCCTCACAAAAACACTCGGTTTCCAATTTCCCAGATTTGCGACATCAAAGATTGCAATTCGGAGGTCTCATGCGCTGTTTTTAAGTTCCATAAATTGTCTTCAGACTCGTTCTGAGTATTTCTGCCTCAAATTACATTCATTACAACATGCATGCAAGCTAGCTTTTGCTTGTTTCCTGACGGTAATTCCTTCTGCTGCAGGTAGATGGAGTGCTAACACAAAATCCTGATGAGAAACCGCCTGACTGATGGCGTGTTTTCATACCAAAACATGATATACCAAAGTGAATCCACTCAAGAGCATGTTTAAAGGTCAATAACATTTCAAATAATGCATAATATTTGCACTTTAATATGCATTTTGACATGCTAACACCAGAATGTGCATTACCTGCCTTTGTTCTGCAAATCTTACCCATGCCAATCTTTTATAATTCCAACGCAAATCATCTTCTGAGTTGCATCATTTAAGTTGGTAACTGTTGCACGTATTTAGCTAAAATGGTTTCACCAGATTTAAAATGAAAAAGCTAGCCTGTAAATTGATTCAGACAAGAAAAATCTTTGTTTAGTAACTGTGAAGGTTTGCCTCAGAACTGATGCAACTTTGTGAAACGCACTTTTAAACAAACTGTGGAAGATTCTTTATTTAATATCAGTGTCGGGGAGACAAAAATCACAAAAGTCGGCTGATCTCATTTTCTCAGTTTTTCTCCATTTGTTTTTTTCGTTTGATAAGCAGATTTGCAAGTCTAAAGTCCAAGAAAGAGATTGCACTTTTGTAACGTGAGGATTTTGCAGAAGAAATACAACCAAATTGATCGTAAATGAAAAGTCACGATCCAGCAAAAACACAACTTTATTATTGAAATATTGAATGAATGACTTGAGCGAAGGCAAGAAGAAGCAGAAACATTATTCATTCAATTCACAGTCACCTTTAGCATTTATAAAGCTGCCCCGGGTCAGACTGCTCGAAACATGGCGGCCATCTTGCACCAACGGCCTCGCCAACAACTGCCAATCAACTGCAAATTCACACGAGAACGTTGGACGAAGCGTGTTGCCCAAGTGCACAGCGACAGTGTACGATGCGGGATATATGCACCGGAGTTTGAACTTGTTCGTACGCGACACACGGCATTTTACGACTCGACTTCGCGTTCGTCAGTTGAACTTGAACGTGTTCGTTTCTGCTCTTTACGGTCCATTTGAGTCCGTCCGCGTTTGTGCGACACCAGAGCCTCAACCAAGACGTTTGCAGGCACCACTTTTTCCGATTAATCGCTAAAATACTGCACGATTGTTATTATAATCCCCCAAAATATCAAGATTGTGTTTGTCAACGTCGCCTGTAGTAATCAGGTTTCAGTCATTTCCAATTGCCTCTTCTATGTCTGGTTTGGAGTTTTTGGATGAATACATTTGATGATTAAAAGGATTTTCTTATTTGTTTGTTGCTGTTTTTATTCGTCTTATAACCCTGATCTTTTGGTTTCCGTAAAACACCAAAATGCAAACTGATTTACTCTAATTATAAATAGTAACAAGCTGTGCACAGAAGATAATACGATTTCAAAATCCCGCCTAGAATATATGACGGCGTGTCTTCTGAATCATAAACAGCTAATGAGAACAGTTGTGACCGATCAATATGAGGATAACATTTTGGTTACTATTGTGTCATATCCCCCTCCCCCGCCCCTGGAGACCCCGAAAGTGTGTCATGTCAAGTGAAACAGATCCAGTCCTCCAGCTCTCTTCAGTTCACGGCCAGAGGCTTCACAGCAGCAGAAACCCAGTGAGCCGTGCCCGTTCTTTGCCAAACCAGTCCCGCTGCTCTCCTCAACACTCTCCGTGACATTTGGACCGCGCGCACATCGCCATCACAACGCGCGCGCACACAGGCACCGGGTCCTGAGTTCATCCTCAAACTAATTAGCAATAAATTCTTCCTGCTGACATTCTAAAATGGCACCAAACGTATTAAATTACAGCCACCGGTTGAAGCCGACGTTGCGCCGGAGTTTCCAAACACGGCTAAAGCTTTAAAATGTCACCGTGTTTGTTTGGTAGCGCTGAAATCATTGCAGGCGCCGGGTAATTTAGAACGACTTGGAAGGAAATGGCAGAGGAGTCAATCAGGGTTTTTGGACAAACAAAATTGACAGAGGGAGGATCAAAGTTGAGATTTAGAGACGAGCAGCAGCTGATGTTCAAAAGGACGGAAACGTGTCGTATAAAGCTCTTCTGCAGACAAACGACAGGAAGTACAGAGGAAAGTGTGAACAAATGTGGTTATTGTTTCATTTGGAGCTTCATTTAGAGCAAGGAGACATTCAAACTGGAACTAAACCCGGAACTAAACCTGGACTCGATCATCAAACCGAACGTACGAACGCATCCTCCAAAGATCAGTACCGTATTGCGACAAAGAGCAACAATAGGACTGACTTTGTTCACTGGTTGCCGTGGCGAACGAGTTACAGTGAGTTTAAGGATGTTGTTGTTGAAATATTGTGCTATAGATTTGTCAAAACTCTCTCAATAATATCGTGAGCGGTCAAAATGCATTGAATCACAAGCTCTTTTGCTTAAATGCGTTGTTCTGTTGCAGGAACATCTAAAAGAAACAGAGGGAACTACATAGACCATGATCCTTTGCTCCTGACTGTTAATAAGCGCTTTGTATCGTAACTCTTATTCTTAATTCTGTGGGACGTGACGGTAATGATTCACACCAAAATCTTGTCACGGCATTTTCATTTTAAAATAAAGTTCTGTTAGCTTCTGCACAATATTGCAATAAATATTCTATTGTGAAATTAATATAATAATAGCGTAACATAAGAAAAATATATAGAGTAAGAATCCATTTACTCCTGATTTTTTTGTATTTTTTTTGTTATTTTTTTGTACAAATCAGGTTCCGACACCAGTGTGTGACTATTATTACACTTTCTCCTCAAACAAAACAAAAGATACACACATTTTGGTGCATAATATGAAATTGTGTATCTAATTTTAATACAGGCAACTGCTTTGTGAAGTGTTGAAAGGTGGATTTGGTCAAAATAATCAGCAAAAGTACCACAGAGGCTAAACCCAAAAAGCATTGCAGTGTAACCAGGCCGTTCTGAAAGGAAGCGCTACCTCAGATGAACTGGAGTCCTTGCATGGATTTGGATCGGACCAATCGCGACAGGAGACAAACGCGAAACCCTTTGTTCAAACGCCGCATTGGACGCTATAATCTTGCTTTAAGTTGTTTTCGGAGCCAGACGTCAAACCAGGCAATCACCCATCTTCAAAGCTTCAAAACTAATGGACAAACTTGATGCTAGTCTGAGTAAATGGGGCGCTTTTGATTCTCCATCCTGTGATTAAAGTCAAGAGTGAAAATCCAGCTCTGATGCCGTGATTTTGACAGTGGTCTGTAAGATAAACGACTTAATCACGCGCCATTGCACCGGGCCAAAACTGTACCATATGCTCGAGCTTTTAATAGATCCACAAATGAGAGATGAGACATGAACGCAAACAATATGGAGCTGGACCAGGCCGTGTCTACAAAGAAATGCATGGATATATTTTGTTTGTTTACTCACATTACCAAGGCAACTGTGATATTATAACAAAAATTTGAAGAAAACGTATCTATGAGAATAAGGGGACCTATGATAACATAATTTGCCACTTTGCTCGTCTCTATGGAGATGTTATTGCTTTGCCTGGTATGTTGTCATAACAGAGCATTAAACTTAAGCTTAACTATCTCAAATGTATTCAGTTACAGGCTTTTATTACTATAAATATCTCGAAAAACATGCATTCTTTTGTGAACGCCACAGATCTGACCCGTAACTTGGCCTTGGGGCTTCATATATCCGGACATAGACCAGATAAATACTGGAACCTTCTCAGTAAAGCAACAGAAAGCAGGTGGGGACCATCTTCTAGAAAAGTCACTGTGAACCCATGTTCCAAAATACTGTGCCTGTAAATTCCCACAGACTAATATAGGCCAGTGTACTGTTTGATACCAGTACCTTAACGATACCGGCTTTTCGATACCGATACTTTAACAAATCTTTATTTAGCTTTTGATCAGATTATAACTGTTAAATCCAAATCGTTCAGCAGTAACTCAAAACAAAAGTAGAAACAAATGGAACTCGCGCTTGATAAACACTCGTAAACGGTCTTAATAAACGCTGTTTAGTAAACACTCTTAAATAAACGCTCTTAAGTAAACGCTCTTAAGTAAACGCTCTTAAGTAAACGCTCTTAATAAACGCTCTTAAGTTAACGCTCTTAAGTTAACGCTCTTAAGTAAACGCTCTTAAGTTAACGCTCTTAAGTAAACGCTGTTAAGTAAACGCTGTTAAGTAAACGTTCTTAATAAACACCCTTAAGTAAACGCTCTTAATAAACACTCTTAAGTAAACGCTCTTAATAAACACCCTTAAGTAAACGCTCTTAATAAACACTCTTAAGTAAACGCTCTTAATAAACACTCTTAAGTAAACGCTCTTAAGTAAACGCTGTTAAGTCAACGCTGTTAAGTAAACGTTCTTAATAAACACCCTTAAGTAAACGCTCTTAATAAACACTCTCAAGTAAACGCTGTTAAGTAAACGCTCTTAAGTTAACGCTCTTAAGTAAACGCTGTTAAGTAAAACACTCTTAAGTAAACGCTCTTAAGTAAACGCTGTTAAGTAAACGCTGTTAAGTAAACGTTCTTAATAAACACCCTTAAGTAAACGCTCTTAATAAACACTCTTAAGTAAATGCTCTTAATAAACACTCTCAAGTAAACACTGTTAAGTAAACGCTCTTAAGTAAACGCTCTTAAGTAAACGCTCTTAATAAACACTCATAAGTAAAAGCTCTGAAGTAAACGCTGTTAAGTAAACGCTCTTAATAAACGCTTTTAAGTAAACATCACAATTTTACAATCATTCACACAGATTATCCTTGGCACTACAACCAAAGAACTGTGAAAATTCTCATTTGCTTTATGAAATCACACTTTATGAATGAAAAACAAACAGATTTCAAAAGTTTAGCTTTTTTGGAGCAATTACTCTGTTGCTACCTACAATTCTCCCAATTATTACTTTTCATTTCTTATCGATTTATCTTAACTTCCCTATCGGTACCAAAGAAGAACCAAGTTTGGGTGATTCCTGACGAATAAACCGAAGCTGATCTTAAATCCACAGCTCTTACAGTTGAAGCAGCACAGCTCGTGGGGACAGAATGAGATGTAGCAGCAGAGCATATAAATAATTTAGCAGCTCTTGTTTATTGCCCTGAGGGAAAAGCACAAGGGAGTGACATGTAGCCCCACTTTTAATCTGTACTGTGTCACAACCAGGACCCCGCGCACCAACTACATTCAGTACGGTTCAGAGCAACACTTTCACGCCTCCTTACACATGGTATTTACATTCCAAAGAAGACAATAACACACACACACACACACACGAGGTGAACAGACAGCTCCATATGCAACCAATTGTGACAAATATCGGCCGAGGTGGATGTTTCAAGTTGAGCGGGGAATTTAAAGTGTCCCAGGAACTTCACGACAAAACAATGAGAACCAAATTGCTTAAAGTGCCTATGACTTCATTTTGTGTATTTATACCTGTTGTACATATAAATTATTGTTTCACACCAATCGAGTGGGTATTTGCGGAGAAATCGTTGAAAAATCGGTAGAAAATGACAGGAAGTGACGTCACAGCAAGGACACTCATTCCAGTCCAAGGTTTATGCAGAATTTACACAAAATAAACTACTTTTTTGACCCTCTAAACATTAATTCAACAAAATAAAGTCGCTCTCATATATTTTCATTTGTCAAATAAAAAAGTAAAATTGGGACCCAGTGTTTTTTCCCAGTGTTTAATGGGTAATTTCCTAGTGTGATGTCATCAATTACAAACAGGAAGTGACATTATACACCTAAAGAAATTGCTATTCTATGATAACATTTTAAATATATAAAACTGCATTTTAGTTCAATGAGTCCGACCTGTCAGAGGCCTTTTAAAGTGCACATATGGACATTTTGAGCTATATTGTTCATCAACAACATACTCGGAGTTGTATTTTACTTAATTAACCGCTTGTTTCATTAACCCCATTTACGAGGTCATCTTCTCTAAACCTCACAAATCACTCCGTTTGAATTTCCCCCAGGTTGTTGTGTATTTCACTTCATTAACCGCTTGTTTCATTCATCCTGTTTACGAGGTCATCTTCTCTGAATCTCACAAATCACTCCGTTTGAATTTTCCCCAGGTTGTTGCGTCACAGGTAAAAATCCAGACTTTCCCTCCACAGTTTTAAAGTCCAAAAATCATCACCAGACTAATTCTGCGGTCAAATTGTGTTCACAACCAACGCATGGCTCTATTATCACAGCATTCACATTGTCCAAGGGCTTGGTTTATTTTGTTTTGCCAATTGAAACCACAAGAATGCATACTATGTCTACTTTAACATACAAATAAAACTGTACTCAAAAATGTTACGACTTAATGAGAAGATTAAAGCTGAAAAGTGCCAAATTCTGATAACTTTTGCTCTACACGTGCTGCAGATTATTTTGGGCCTTTTCTAAACAAATACTGGACTTTGCAGACTGGAAACACTCCACAACAGCAACATATTTACACTAATTAAGATG
The DNA here is from genome assembly GCA_015082035.1 of Chaenogobius annularis. NCBI lineage: Eukaryota > Metazoa > Chordata > Actinopteri > Gobiiformes > Gobiidae > Chaenogobius > Chaenogobius annularis. The sequence continues at coordinate 43,778 of BJKM01000171.1, read as the reverse complement.
TATATCCCTCACAATGAAGTCAGACTCATATAGATCTTTAAACTTTCCCATTTTACACTTCTAACTATTAAAATGTGATGATGTAATGTTCATTTTTCCATTTTATTCCATCACTAACAGGTGCCATGATGAAGATGTATCATTTTCCTGTCATCAGTGTTCACTTAACCGACATAAAAATCTTCGCCTGTAAAAGAAAACCACTTTTTCACTCTCTGAACACAATTTACACACATCCAAATCAACTCATTTTATTCCTGTCAGATTTGATTGCGTTTTTGAGTTACTTCCACAACCCAAAGACAAAAAAAAGTATTTAATTCACAACCAGCAGGAAACTCCCAGGGTTTGTCGAATTCAAAATTGAACATTTAAATTTCCTGATTACTCCAGTCTAATGCGTTTATTGTTTGTGGCCCCAAGATGGCCGCTGTTGGGTTTTCTCAGCAGGAGAGAAGATTGCATGTTGTTAGAGGTAAATATTACATGTTGGTTTATTCGGGAAGCCGGGAAGGAGCAAAGTGATAATAAGTGTATTTTTTATTCAGTGTTGAGTAAAGTAAAGTATAAAGTGCTTTTTTCTGGTTTCTCAAAAGAAAAAAAAAAGGGTTTGTGACATATAAATTGGTCAAGAACGGATATACGTGTGGCAAAAAAATATATATATAAAAGAAGAAAAGTTGCATCTTAATGTTTATACCCTGAAATAGGTTTTATATAAATAGCAAATGATCAATTATTGAAATAACCGTCAACTCATTTAGTAATCAAATAATCGTTAAGTGATCCATACACAGATTCTAAAACCTGCCGCGAGCTGACAGAAGAGGTTTTACAATTCAGACAGAGCAGGGATTATGCGCAAATAATTAACTATAACTAAATAAAGAGTTTTGTCTGTAGATATATTCCATCAGGGTGTCCTCCAGTGGTTCCACTTCAGCTTTATGTGAAGATCTCATATTCAGCAGCCATCCACGTTAAGCAACTGATCACTTTATCAAAAATAATCATTGCTAGATTATTACATTGGCAAAAATAACGGTTAGTAGCAGCCCTACTTTGTATACTGTCACCTCAGATCTGACAGAACACGCAAAGTACACCAGATTATTGCAAAAGTTACGTCTCATGTCCACCTTAGTATATTAGTAGTGTCAATACATATATTTAAACTGTATTTAATGATAACAATGACCAATTACTACTGCTGCTATGCAATCTTAAAACTTCTACAGTTACCTTCATGTTCCCCATAGTCCTGTTGCAAACTCACGCTGGACAAGAACAAGAACAATCCCATGAAGCAGGTCTGAGTCACTGATATTATCTGTTAATATTGATGCATTGGGGAAGACTTAATGTATTCTAATATAATGAACGGCATTCATTTAAAAGCCGTCGCCTGTTTCTTGTCGACTGCAATAAAACAGGAGACAGATTGTAATTGTAATCAGGAGCTGATTGTGATTAAAAACATCTGTTAGTGATGCATGAGCCCAGATCAGAGCCACGACAGGTTCCAACACACATTTGCAATCGATGTATCCATTCACCGCAGTACAAATCACAGTACACTAGTATTTGTGTATAAGTAACATGACCGAGCCAAGTCATTTCCCCTGTGGATCAATAACGTGTCAGAGTCTAAGAGCAACCAATGGGAAGTAAAAGGAATATAAAATCAAGGTGAAGTAGACCAGATTGTCTTATTTTCGGCCTTGAGAAACTGCTTTGATGATTGTGGTGGAGCTTGAGGCAGGGGGTCTTGCTAATTGGGAAAGTGACATTGTTCACGCAACAAAGGGAAGATATTTAGTTTCAATATGTGTCTTACATTATAGGCCTGAAGTTCAACACATTTCTTGTAAAACAAACAGGAAATATGTGTCTTAACAGTATGGACTGCACCAAGACGATGAAGGTACTAAGGTCCCGTGTGGTGCTGTGCCGTTTCAACCCGAGCTACCTCATTTCAGACAGACGGTTCATGGTTCCACCCGCTTCCATGAATAGACTTAAGAACTCTATTGTGCCAGTAGTCTCCTCGGTTACTGAGTGAGGATTCTGTAACTGCACCTTATTCCCAATGTATTTCTTAGTGTGCATTTTTGAACGCTGTCAGTATTTTAATCTGATTCATTGCACAGCGTTGATGGCATTTGACGTTACCTTGTGTTTAGCTTGATACAAACTGCTTCACCGCGCCAACAGATGCTGGTCTTGCACCCCCTGCTGGTAGATTACGTTACACTCTTCCAGATAGGCTGTTATTTTAAGTGGTGAAGGTGAACTGCGTAACTTAGTGGCCCCTCCTCAAGGAAGCTTGTCGCCATGGTATTATATTCAACTTATCTATCAGTGGTGGGGGATGTGCTAATACATTTAAATAAATCGATTTTTAACATGGGTTTATCATGTTTTCTTCTTCTGTCTTTAAGAGGTGACTAAAATCCATGCTGTATCTGAAAGTCCACCTGTCACTCATTCAGATAATCACAAAGGTTGACCAATAGGAGTGGGCGGGGGGGTCACAAGGATGATTTTTATCTCTCGTGTTATCTATCCAGCATTTATTTCATTGCAAGTGTTTTTTATCACTCTAAAAGACTCTAAAAGAACTATATTTCAGTTAAATGCAATATACTACTTCATGTAGGCAAAACAGTCATATCTGGCGTGCCCTGACCCACCTTGAAGGGATTTGAAGAGTGAACTTGTTTAAATTTTTGAAGGACGTTTCTTACAAATACCCCACCGTTTTAGAGCACAGGTAATGCAACAAGGACTAATGTAACTAAGACAAGCAACAGCTCGAACTCATTTGCACACTGACTCTGATTTGCATGTTTATCTAATGCCATGAATAATGCACGACCTCTCTACTGTTAGCGCGCGCAGACGCTAATAGCGCGGATATCAATTTAGGCAGCGGAGACTCCACGCTCGACAAACAACCGCCGCGACAAAGGGGGGAACACACCGCGCCGTGTTTTTTATTTATTATTTAATCTTAAAATAGATGCATGTCTCGCGCTGGCTCTCACTCAGGCGTGGGAATAAAGAGCGCATGAATATAAATGGGACGGGGGGGGGGGGGGGGGGGGGAGGGGGGAGATTAGCATGCTAACAGCTGCGCGGGGACCGTGATTGCGACGAGAACACTGGCCAAGTTGATTTATTTATAAGCCCGTGTGTGCCCAAAGCGTTGGTCTGTCACTTTGACGGAGAAGCAGAAAGTAAAATGGGGCGCCGGTAAAGTTCACCGCGGCAATATACTCACAGTGGGAGCGCTCGGGGTCGTCAAATGAGATTATGGTAAAGAGATAATACGGGAGAGGTATGGGCAGGTGATGGGGCTTCTGGCAGCAGGAAGAGCGAGCGTTGTTTCACTGGGCGCGCAGATATTACAGGCCTGAGGAAGTCTAGCAGCAAATGGACGGGCATCAGGACAAATCTACAGCCCGTCCGTCCGTGAGAGTGGATCTCTCCTTCACTGCGGTTCTAATCCAGGTTTATTTCACTTTTTTTCCATCCCGAGAAGAAGGGTCTTGGGACAGGTTTAATCTGCGTCTCTTTTATGACTGTTTTCTGGTTTGGTTTTCGAACTTTATGTTGGTAAAAGTCTACAGTTTAGACCAGAAGACTGGTGTTCAGGGACGTCACGATTATTAGGTTAATCGACACACAAAAAAAAATAATCGTGACAATTTTAGAAGGAAAATTAAGTATTTTTGTTCAATATACAGCCATAAAAATAGACCTAAATGTAAAGGACGTTATTTAATCTGGCTGTTTTTGTAAAGCCGGTCACAAACTTGAGGAACAGTAACATGTTAGACCAGGAGAATTAAGATTTCACTTTTGTTTTAGTCTCAAACATCGTGAATAATCATTAAATCATGATGTTTTTTTTTGTCTCACAATAATCGTAATCGTTGTGATTTCAGGCTCTAAAAAAAATGATTTGAATTGAAACAGTGGGAAGAAACGAATGGTTTCTGGACAGCTGGACAAATTTGCGAAACGTCTTGACTTTCAAAACATTGTCCAGATGACTACCTTTATTTGTCGAAATTAAAACGTATCCAAGGGTTTCGGAGTGATGGAGACTTTGCACTGCCGGAGCAATTAACCATTCCAAACAAAAACGTTATATATTTTGAATGGCGAAAAAGGTACTCCAAAACCGTTATTGATCCACTGAAAACAATACATACATTGATTGTTAAAAGTCCTATGCCACAGGCCCAAGGGTTTTTACCTCTTTAAGTGCCTTTGATATTGAACAGAGTAATCAATTGTATTTAACATTTGTATTTATATTTCCTTTTAATTCGTGAAGGGACAATAGATATAGCCATTTAACACATAAAGTGCTACGATCATTATGGCTGGTGTAACTTCATTTTTCACTCGATCTGCAAAAAAAATGTTCGCTTACAGTGCAACAGCAGTAAACGATGATGCGTTTCTGGCTTAACTGCATAAACACACAGTACATATTTGGGAAATCCTCATCTTCTCTGGAGTCTGTGGTCCTGAAGCTGAGATTGAACAGCAAGTGTCATTCCACATTGGGTTTTCTCATGGAGTTGTGTTTCTGACTATAGGTTTTAAAGGTGAAAATCGACAGTATTCAAACGGCTGAACGCCAAAACACAGATGCTATCTCAGCCACACACACACACAACAATTTTAGTATTCGCTTTATTTACACGTCTGATTTCTGGCCCAAACGTGACTGGCCTCTTGCCCGGAGAACGTGGAGGTGTGACAAGACAAATGTAGTGGCGCAGGGCCCTTATGACAGATGCAGGCGGGAGATGGATGGAGCGGTGGGGCCACAGAGACCTCCACGGGAACCAGATCCTGCTCTGGCTGCTTCTAATCAATGAACAACAGCAGCCTCAAACCATAATGCAGCTATGATGTTTCTGCACAGCTCTGAAGTGGTCAATATTAACCAGTGAAACAACTGCTAATCCACTAAAAGCGCTCCATCATCCTGTCACCGCAGAGCCAATGCTAAAATGTATCGCTGTATGTTTAGCTCAAATGTGTTGTTTTTTCCCCCCCAAGTGATTGACATTTGGACTTTGCAGAACTAAGTGTTTTAACAGGTTTATGCCTTCTTTAGTGTGGAAAATCCGCACAAGCCCAAATAACACATTTCTAAAGTATGAACTGGCTCAATGACACTGATAATTAGGGCTGCAAAATATATTGTAGATGTATTGATAACGCAATATTGGCTAATGCAACAAAGTAAATATATTGCACTAACATCAGGGTGCTCCATCTGACAGAAATGGACTGTTTTTAAAATAAAAACTTTGAAAAAAATCAAATTTTTGTCATGATTTTCCTTATTTCGGCTAAATTAGCCTTAATTCAGTCTCCTTTTGTCACTGTTAAGTTTATTTTGAAAGTTTGACTAATACATTAAGGCATATACAATGTTTTTAAATATAACTACAATTATTGTGTCCAAAAATATATTCCAATATCACAATAATATCAATATCGCAGAAATTAACAGCCAATAATTTACAAAATCATGCAGTCCGACTAATAATTATCATCAGTTGCATGTGCAATCTAAAATTTGATTTATCTTGAATATTTTATGTTTGATCTATGTTTATTTGACAATTTTGTGTCACGTTTTGGCCCATTTAAATGAAAAAAACAGGTGAATATGGAAGTCAATGCAAACTAGGGGAAAGATAATGTATTGTAGATTGAAAATGACTTTCAGAAGGAAGTCAAAACGTCTTAATTTGTAAAACGTTGCCACACGATTGTATTTTAAAGCCTTATAATGCATTGCACCCATGTAGACATATACTAAGAGTGCTTTTTATGCTTGAGAGAAAACCTGGTTCAGATGTGGGCTTTTGACTGAAACCCTTTATAGAAGCATTGTTATATGTTGTTTAAAGTTGACATAAGATTCAATAGATGCTGAAGGAAAGAGTACATTGTAATAACCTTATTAGCTGCCATAGATTACACAAAACGTCGTTGCCACTGTCTTCCTTTCCAAAACTGTGCGAGTGATGACAATTACACCGTATCCCTGTAAGTACACGTCTAATCATGAGACATTGCTGCACTAATGAGCATTTTTCTTGATCAAACTGAGGGAAAACCATAGTTCATGGCTCTACAGTGTTTATGGAAAATGTCTGTGTAATGAGGTGACCCGGGGCGCCGCTAACAGTAGGCTAACGCTAAAGCTCAGGGCTGTTCACACTTCTCCATTCCGCAGATGTTGGCCTCCGCACAGATGTGGACTTCTGAGCGACATCTGGACGGCATCGAACTCCAAAGTGCCCCAGGTTGCTCCCCACCTTTTTCATGTTACAATCTTCAACACGGCTTTTAACTGAGTCCAGACTAAACCGGGCCCTTCTGAATGCTACAAATATGGGACAAATCGAGTCACGTTAATACACAGCAGCCAACCAACAAGCCACACGGGACCACAAGATGATGCGTCTCACCACAAAACGATGTGCAAATTGTCAGTTAGAGCAAGTACATTAAGGCACAATTAACAGACAGAAGGAACTGTGGTGAGATGGTTTGTTGATAATGGAACTTCTCGTCTCATTATATTTGTTCATAATACATTTGAGTTTCTTTTGGTGGTACATAGTGTCCTTGGCAGGCTTATTCATGGGTTTCAGGCAAATGATTCCGTCTTGCTTTGAAGGATTTTGTGAGGACCTTTCCCCGTTCAAATATATATAATATTTGGATTAGAATTCCGCTATTGCTTTAACGACGTAGGGCCGATAAATCCTTTAAACCAGGAAGAAATCCTTGTGCCTGAAACCCATGAATTCTTTGTTTCATTTAGAGTCAGTTGTAGTTGCCTGTTAGCCCAAGTTTAGACCTTTTTGATTTCGTTTTAATAGTTAAAGATAAAGATTAGTATATATACAAATATATACTAATTTACTGGCCTTCATTAAACATGTTCTTGAGTAGCTTTACATGTATTAGAACTTAAAATATTTCACATATTGAAACCAAACATGCCTTTCTACCAGTAAGGAGTTCCCCCATCAGAATGTGTATTAAAACTCCATCTACTGGCAGCAGATGGAATTACCATGGGGGGAAAATAAACAAAAGCTAGCTTGCCCTGACACGATAATGTAAGCACACGGTTGTAATGTGATTTGAGGGCGGAAATCCTCAAAATGAGTCTGGCGATGATTTATATCGACTTAAAACAGCACAGGAGTCGCCCCGAAGTGCTATGACACCACGAATCTGAGAATTTTGAAGCTGAGTATTTTCTGAGGTGGAGAGAAGGCAACAGTATTAATGAAACAAGCGTGAATGAAGCAAAACAAACACTTCATGTATGTAGTTTTGATGATGGAACAATGTTATGATGTGGAGAAAAGGTCAAGAAAGCAAATCAAGCATAACGACGTGTCCCTTAATGCCATATTGCAGAACATTCCAGGCAAAGCAACAACAACATCCCACCATAAACAAATTACAATCCTTTTCTTTTTTTTTTTTTCAAATGCTTTTGTATTTGTTGGGTCAAATTCATCTCTAGTCAACATGGAGCGGACTTTTACATGGTGTCGTACAGAACAGCAGCCTCATTACAACGACCGGCCCAGGCAGAAGTTCAAAATGGCCATATGGCGCTTCTATCTTTCCGACAGCCTTCTTCATGCCAAAGACTCTATATCACGACCTCAATTTAAACAGAGGGCTATAAACATTCTGTGCTGTCCTTTTCACCCGGGTCGACCAATCCACTTTTCCCCAATGTAATTAAACAGCAGCCCATATGCTAAGTCTATTACAGCCTTCAACTCACTGTGTCATGAATAGAAATGGCCCGGGTGTCTCCGTGCCTACACACAAGGCTTACCGCTCTCTGCTGACATATTTGCTTTTGTTGGAAAGTTTCGAGCGCTCGCCTTGAGTGGAGAGCAGCAGTAGCGAAATTGGCGTAGGCTGAATCGGAGGTTAAACGCCAATCAACAGGGCACTTCAATGCAAAGAGGTTAATGTGTTAGGCCTAATTCAGAATTGGCCACAGGCTCCGCAGGCCACGTTCTGTCGACTGGTTTTAAACACAAGCAGAGTGTAACTTTGACAGCTCGGTTATGAGTTTTCCCTGGCAGCACCTCCTCCGTCCTGCCTTATGCGGGTCATTTGGAAAAAGGCGGTATTGTATTTATTGAAATGTCAAAATAAAATAAACATATCACAAAGTAGCAATAATATGAGCCCACTTTGAAAATGTCCAGTGGCCAATCTGGCTTCGGTTCTTGGCATAAAATAGAAGCTGATTAGGAAGTGATTTTGTGATCACGTTCATGGTTCTCAACTGACACAGGAACTCGGGCTGTACCTTAATTTCCCCCTTTTTTTTCAAAAGAAACCTGCCAATTAGAGTGTTTTATATACCCTGATTGGGTATACAATGTTTAGAATGCATTGTTAGATTTAAGGACTATGTTTCCTTTTCATTCATTTTATATTTTACACACGGAAATATATAGTCTACATTTAGTCAGGCCTGACTTCCAGTTCTGCAGCAAAGGACAGAACATACACAAGCAAGAGTACAATACAGTTCACAGTCAGTGACTACAAGAGTAGACTTGGTTTGGTCCTGTTCAAGTCCAGATTTAGTCTAGTCGAGGTTTAGTTCCAGGTTTATTCACACTTTTTATGTCGTACATTCAAGAAGCCTTTTTTTTTTTCCAAAGTTGAAAACTTGTTGACCCCACCAAGTTAAGTTACCAAAGACTTAAGTGTCAAAGGAAGTTAAAAAAAAAGCCCAAATAATGCATAATAAAGGGCCTTTAAGCAAACAAACCCTGCTGCTGGTGCCCAGACCCATCGCAGCAGCTCACAGTCTAATAACTCATTACAGCAAGCGCTCCTCTCAGATTTGACCTTTGCTTTGTCCAAAACAGCCTCCAGCTACAATCACCGCTCAGCCACTCATCCATGGCCCGGGACAGTCATCTGAATTTTAATATCGGACAAGTGGACAAGGCAACAGCGAGGCGACAATATTTATTACCCTGTCGACTCCCAAACATCAGAGCAAACGCAACGGCCGAGCGTTACTGTTTTGCATTTCACTTTTTCAAATCCAAAATCGAAACTGCTGCAGAGACATTTAATCCAATAGTCCAAAAAACAATAAAAGCTGCAAAAACAAATAAAAGCAAAAGCAATAAAAAGAAGCAATACATAAATAATAATAAATACAAAATCACTATTTAAAAAGCAGGACGAAGAAATGCCTTTATTTCCCAAAAGCAAAAACAGAATTGATTTCTCCGCAGGCGTTTCCTTGTCAAACTGACAGCCAAACAGCATCATTTGTATTCTTTACTTTGGGATATTTGTCATGCCAGATGCCCTTCCCAAGTTTATGGCTGGCACACAAAGAGCTTCCCCATTATGGACTGATCTGTGATAGGAACTAGCACTATACATAAACAATACACAACAAAAATAAGTAAATAAAGGAAAAAATCATAATCTGGACGATAGACTCATTATTAAATATTATTAACATCATTATTTTTAAATATTATTAAATCAAAAGGTGAAAAAAGAACAAACTATTTCAGATATTCATACATAATACACTTTATTTGAAAATCTTGTCTTTCTCGTCAGCATATTTAAACCTTTGTTTGGTTGTTCATGTATTTTGAATCATACAATAGAAATAACTTTGACTACTTGACTACAAAAGTGTGTACTTGGCTGCAGTACTGTAGCGGGCATGAGCAACTGCCACAATAAAAGTGTAAGCTAAAAGTTACTCGTCATCATGTCGCTCTAGAGGAGTTGTTGCAGTTGTACCCTGAGAGATTCATCCACCAAAAACGACAAATCCTTCTTGATTTAATTACATTTAGGTTGTTTCTCTGTCTCTTTTTCCAACCGCGTCTACCACGACCGGTCATTCTTGTGGTCTCATTACTTTGTTTTTGCTGTGACAAATGCATGAAAAACAGCAAAACTAAACGCATTAGACCATATAAACTTACCTCAGCCTTAACCACTTCAGGATCAACCGTGAACTTTGACGTCGCCGATGTCTAGAGGCCAAATCCTGGGTTTCAGTCCCATCCCCTGCTTCCACTCGCCTCCTCTCTGCACCAAAAGAAAAATGAAAGACGGGTCCATAAATCATGATTCGACACGCCACGGTAACAAACATTTGAGTCCTTTTAAAGAGCGTCCTGGGTCAGAGCAATATGACATTATCGTTCAGTGAAAAATAAAGAGGTTTGTGTGCTGTGTTGAGTCAGAGGAGAACCGGGATTCACCACAAAAAGTTCAACAAGACAAAAGGCAGGAGTAGAAAAGATCGCATTCTCTACATTTTAATTCATCTGAAATGCAAACCTAAAAACAATTGTGTAAAATATGAAAAAGCTTTTTAAAATTGAAGCTGTATCTTGTTAATTTCTGAGCACAAATGACATGAGCGCTTGCGTTTGATTAATTGGGTCATTTATTCATAGAAAGCGCCACTAACGCACTCGAGGCTGAACCACTCGACAGCACTGAACAACCCCGAAGTCCTAAGACGGCCGGATATTAGGGAAAAAATAAAGTCTGGGCAAAGCTGAAGTACTTGACCATATTGGCAAAGGTAAATTGTATCGGTTATACTTTGAGTCAAAACATGATCTGCTACTCGAGACCAAATTGGTACAAGTTTTCGATGTGAAAAGTGTCAAGATTTATACGTTTCACAAGTAGGGATGTCACGATTATTGGAACGTGACAAAATAAAAGCGAAATCCTCCATTTTCTTCCATTAATACTTGGCCAGCTTTAGGAAATCAAACTTTCTGAAAGCAAAAGTAAAGTTACTGTGATTTAAACTGACACATAAAACCAATTATACATTTGGGTGTACTTTTTTGGGGGTCCAGATTGAATAGAAATTACATAATCTTGCAATTATTTGTTAGTTCTTGCGATTATATTGTGACCTGAATAATCACAATTGTCGCTTACGCGGTTTATGTTGACGTCCCTATTCACAATATCAAATTACATTACGATTATTGTGAGAAAAAAACATCACAATTTTATGGTTATTCAAGATTATTTGCACCAAAAAACTGTGAAATCCATAATTCCCTTTCATTCACACTGTTGAATGTTCCTCTAGTATCAAAGAAAACAAACAAACAAACGGACACACTGATATAGATAAGAGAGAAAATAAATGACTTAATTTAACTTCTAAAAATATCACATTTATCAGTTATATTGTGACCTGAACTATCGATCAGCCAAATAATCTAGAAATCTAAAAAAAACAAAACAAAGGAACATTGATGCCTAAAAACACCTCCTGACGCCATATTGGTTCTAGTTTTTTAAGTAAACTAATGTAAACTCCAAAGAAAACCCGTATTAACTGTCTTAATGAGCTGATTTTTAAGTGCTTTTGAGCAATTTGTAGATGAACAACCATCGCTGAGTTATGAAAAAGCCGTCTGACGCGCCCAGTATGGCCCCAATATCTGTCCAAATGCTTTATCCAACTAAAAGTACTCAGCAGTTTGTCATCTGCGAGCTGCATATTCGAAGTACTTGGTAACATAAAGCCTGTGTGCCGTATGTCTTACTCAGGGATGCACCTCGGCCCCCCGACACCTCCTCGGGCCTTTGTCTGGTCTTGGCTCGCGATCCAGACCTAAACCTCATTAGTTCCAGCGCCTTATAATCCGTTATAGACAAACAGGCAAACATCCAGGATTAATAGCAGCGGAGGGACTGAGAAAACGAGCGCGGCGGCTAGATTTAAGGCTGGACACACAGAGCGCGCCGACTCGGGGGCCAAGACTCGGCCGTTAATTCACCGCTCTGTCGCCATCCGTCGCCCTGCCTGTCCCTCACCCGGCACCAGGGTTTCCCACGCTCTTTTACACGCCGGTTTCACACACTCTCGCAGGTGTAATGGCGGCTTTTAACAGGAACATCTATTGGCGAGCGCAGTCGAAACGATCATTAAAGAGATTTCAAGATCAATCTGTAAATCGTGAAGCAAAAACAAAAGTCATTTCAGGTAAAGCTAGATATGAGATACTTTTTAAAATCTGTATGTCTATGTTTCATTAAGTTTAGCACTCAGAAAGTTTGATTGCATGAAACTGGATAAAGGATTTCACTGTTTTTTGGTTATGTCAAATGATTGTATAGTGTAAATTGAGACGTTTCTTCACAATTCTCTTTGGCAATACACTTGACAAACCATTACAGCGTTGGTAAAGTGGTGCAAAACATCCATTCTATAACTGTAAGATTTCATTTACGCTGTCTGTTTTGTTTTATTCCATTTGCTGTGTCCTGAATATTGTGTGCTACGTTTTAACAGGGTCAAACACAGTCCTTACATCAATCCATTTTAACGCTAAACGAGAAGCTTAATCCATAAAACCACATGCGAAATCAATGCGGTCTTAATGAAAATAGACCGTCTCTGTTAGAAGTCCGTAATGTATGTGAGTTCATGTGTTTATGTGACGGAGCTGCCGTTTTAAAGCAAGACAAACGCACTTGTCCCACCTCGTCTGTGCAAATGAGAGGCAGTTGTGACCACCAACTCTGGAGAAGTGAATGTGGCACCTAATAGAAAATCTTACTCTACACGTCTGACCTGTAGGATAATATATACAGTAAGTGATGGTAAGTAAAATTATACATAGAATTGAAAGGACAACTGTTATGCATTATTTGTATTGTTGAGTACCTTTTAGTTTGGCATCTCATGTTTTCGAAAAAAGTTTATAACAAACAAAATTGCGTTAGTTTCTCTGTTGTTTCCCCCCGGGACTGATCTACTGGTTGCAGAGGGAATTACACACCGTTTAAGAGAAACATTTCACTTCTCTGATCGTGATTAGACGGGCAGAAATGCACAGAATGAGTCTGGCGATGATTTATGGACTTTAAAACAGCAAAGAGAGAGCGCTTTTGAGTGTTTTTGACGGTCGGAGGGGAGAGGACTTTCTAACCAGGACACATCAAACTAGCGTGAATGATGCTAAACGCTACTGCAGGTATGTTTCTGATGGCAACAATGTTAGAACATGGTTAAAAGTTTTTTTTTTAAAAAGTACACTTTGCATAATATATCTCCTTTAAGATACGATGAATTCAGGATGACAGGATGGAAAGGAAGGTTTTCTAATAACAATAGCGACGTGCAACTTTACCAACACTTCTAGATGTCCCCAAAATCTCCCACCTTGAGCCTGACTTTCCCAGGACAGTAAAGTGCGTTCCCTTCAGCCTACTGTATATAAATGAGGCGTGACGGTTAAAATGGGGCGGGGGTGGCGGGGGGGGGGGGGGTGAGGGGGGGGGGGGGGGGGGGGGGGGGTGATCCGCGGGGCCACATTCTTGGATCCTGCCAACTGCAACCAACACGTCCACCGGTACTTAGAGACGCAGCACACAAAAGTCCTGGGCGAGCTTCACAAAGTTTACCGTTACGCAATGACATCACCAGGGCAGCCCCCTCGCTCTGGGTTTGAACTAAAGACTCTTGAGCTGGGCCCGAACTGACTCCAGCCTCAGACACAGCCAATTAGCAGCTAACGAAGGCACACACAAGATTACAGGCCCGGTTTAATCAAGGTATTATGGCTTGAGTGTCCAGTTTGGCTTGATTCGTTTGTTTTAGGTTAATTTGGTCACGATTTAGTCTCTATTAAGCGCATTCTGATGTATTTAAAAATGTGTTATGTCTGAAACAAAGCAGTGCCTCTGTTTATCCAGCTCTCGGGACAAATTCAGAAAAAAAATCTGTATATTTTGTTCCAAACTGAAGTGTTGGCTGCTTGAGATGAAAAGTCCAAATGTACAACTGTTAAACACTTGTTGAGAGTGTTCTGAGCTAAATGTCACCATGATTTCTTTACTATGACAAAGTTGTTCCGAAAGAGTTTCTAAATCTTCTTTGTTCATTTGAAAACAGCAGCGGGTTTGTTTAACTAACCACTAGTGTTGTCATGAAACTCCAAACTCGATTAGGAAACTAATTATACAATAGAGCAAGGCTTTTCAGCCCGAGGCCCAGGGGCCAAATCATTCAGGTATTTTTTTAAAAACAGTAACATTTTGTTTACTGGTTTGTTTCTGGGTCTAGTTCTAATCTAGTTTAGACCTGGTTTGGTCTTGGTTTAGTCGTTGTTTATTTCGGCTTTAGACCTGTCTTGTCCTGGCTCGGACCAGGTTGGTACTAGTCTAGTCCTAGTTTAATTTTAGTTCCGTACTGGAGGGCAAAGCAATGTTGGTAATGCATTTCGTATGTTCTCACAAAACTCTAATCTCAGTTATTGATGTTACAGTGGCATGTTGTGCACCTCTGGTCCAGAGGTCGAGGCCCTCTGAAAAATCTGGCCCTCTGGAAAATAAAGGTGATTACGGTCATTTTCAACGTAAAATAATACACATTGATGAAGGCTTTTCAGGAAAGGTGCCATTTTATTCAGCATTGATTCCAGCATCACGTATTGATTTTTTAAATAAATGTTTTTGAGCAACACATACTTTTTCCAGGAAGTCAAAATCCAAAAACCGGACCAAATCCAGATCTGTCTTAAGAAAAACGAAGAGAGCGATTGCTGGCCGTGCTTTTCCACAGCCGTGTTCTCATTATGTGGACAGATTTCTCAGGCTAATTCTGCCGCCGCCCTAATCCCTGTTAAACTGAGTGTATTGTGTTTCTCCGCTTCGATTTGTGGCATTTGTTGGTGAGTGACAAAAGCAGGTGTCCAAACACAAGCCTGTCTGGGCCACAACAGTTGAACTTCCCCACCCATTTCCACCAGGCCCTGAATCTAATCCCGCAGACTAAAGTAAGACATGTTTTAGAGTCTGCCGAGGCTTGTGCAAAAGGGACGAGAACTGGTGCGACAGACGGCAAATGTCAATCGATGTACACAGTTTACTTCAAAAAGAACATGTAAGACTTCATTAGAGCAGCAATACCGACCACAAACCCGCCATCTAGAAATCTAAATCTTGTCGTTAAAGAATATAAATGTACATTCCATTTAGTTTGTTCTCTCACTACGTTTAAAAACACAATAAAATCTACTCAAATTGAATTTGTGATTGCAGAAAGTGCATTGGCTCAATATGCATCACAATGTATTCGTAAAAATACCCCCCAAAAAACAGAAATACATAATAATTTAGTTTAGTAGAATCATAATAAAAGCCAATTTAGGTCATTTGAATGCAATACACTCCAAAAATGTAACTTAAATGCAAAGTGTCTGTTTTTTTTTAACTTTATCATTCAGAGAGTTTGACTTTATGAAGTTTATGAACTAGAGGAATGGATGTTTTTTATGTCTAATTATTGTGTCAAGAATTGTGAATAATTTTTCAAAGGTGACATATTATGTAAATGTACCCGCGTGTTCACTCATCATTAACATACTTAAAGTTGTATTTAGATTGATCCGTGAATGTCTTGAGTAATTGTTCGTTGTCCTCCATTCTTGCCTTGATTGATCTGGAAATGTCTGAGCTTTTCACCTACCTCCTATCTCCGCCCATTTCCCTGTACATACTTGTGATTATTTTTTTTAAAAAGGAAGACGTCGGGCCATACATACATACATGTAGAGTTCAAAAAATGTCGCATAGCCAATTTTTCAACAGTAAAAACACTGGAATGAAAGCGTTTCAGGCCATTTACAATGAGCAAATATGAAAAAATGATCTACAGATGTTAGAGTTTGACACTAAATACCTGAAAAGGACATAACATCTCACCTTTAAACCGTAATCTTTCTTCTCACAACAGTAAAATGTGATAGTTTGACCCCCATCCCTAATTGAGAGTTCAGTAAGAAACAAAGAAAACCCCACATTGTCCAGACGTCTCGGGCACATGCACTAATGATGCCGTTCCCCTGGTGAAGCGTGTTGCGTAAAGCGAGCTGCAACGGCGCGGACCTGTTTTCTGCATTATCCCGGCCGAGTTTGAAGGCGGCGAGTTGATCGGCAGCAGCACCTGTCTGTCATGTGTCAGACGGGACCTCCCAGACCTGCGCCGTGTGTCTGGGACGGCTCTTAATGCACTGTTTATGGAGTGACAGCGGGCCAGGGCAGGTCCGACACTCCGGGACGCGGCTGAGGTGTGCGCGACAGACCGTCAAAACACATGCCAAGCAGCGGCGCGCTCACTTATGGGTAAATGACTCAAAGCTGCAAAATATTTTCATCCATCCCCAGAGTCGAGCGAATAACCGCGCAGTGACCTTAGATGACTTTCACTAGTGCTACAAAATACAAGAATGCTAAGAACCCAACTGAGAACCGCCAGAGAAATGATGAAGGGTTCCAATTAGAGGAGCAACGTGGAATTGTCTGTAATATTGGTTGTTGTTTTGAAGGTATGCAACATTTGACTATTGTGAGTATGATTTAGAACCAAAATCAATCTAAAAATGCAACAAAAAGAGCTGGTTAAATTGGAAATGGTTAAAAAAAAGTGATATTTCCGAATGTTTTGGGGTCATTTTTCACATTTGTCTGATGCTAAACTCTGAAAAAAACATTTAAAGGCATTTTTAGGCACATTTACAGTAGATTCTTAAGTTTCTAGAGGTGGGCAGTAGATAATATGGGGAATGTTGTTTTGAATATGGGCAAAATTTGAATATTAAAAAAAAAAAAGCTACAAAAAGAGCTGACTAAAAATACGAATGTGAAAAAAGTTATGTTGGAAGCTTTCAAATAAGGGTATAAAGTGACATTTCTGCAGTTTTGTTATTGATTTTACAGACATTTCATATTTTTCTGATTAAACCCCAACTATTTCGTTTAATGACACCTTTTAACTCATGTTTTGGATTGACTTCTGACTACAACGTATGCGCATTTCATAATATGAAAGCAAGTTAATAGACTTTTATATTTACATACACTGTTTATTGGTACACTTATAGTTTCCTTGATCTCCTGTAATCTCGTGGTTTTGTCAGTGCACTTTGGGAACAGATTCGCTCAAATCCCGGCGATACTTAAAAGGCTTGAGAGCTTTCGCGAGGCGCCCCACGCCCCCATTTAGTCAGCGAATCGATACAGAGAACAGTTTGTCGACTTAGAGCTCTGGTTTTTGAGCGTCGTACAAGGTAACACATGCGCATGCGTCGCGCCGTTTTGGGACAGCGAGAAAAAAACCCCCCGCTTGTTAGCCTTTCTACTCACAGATAACGCCAATTAAAACAGGCAATTAAGTGATTAAACAATTCCCGCTAAGTGCATATTTACATCTCGACCGTTGCTTTTTCTCGTCCGCGGCCGTAGATTGCAGCCGTGTGCATCGAGCCGACCTATTACAGAGCACTTCATTTGTAATACATTAGCTCTTGACTTATGACTCCGGCAGCTGTTCCATTGGCTGTTGGGTACATTTGCGTTGGGTCATGTGTGACTTATGCTCAGTATGCGCCGCGTTTGTGCCCGTTTTCAGCTGCGCAAGACCCATAAATACGCACCGTACATCGAGACACGTGACATACTTTGCATCTGACATGTGCTGCAGTGGGAGTTTTGCCATTTTGCCGGTTTTGCGCCGTGAACTGAATCCTGGCTTTAAAAATCGTTTGCAAATGTGATCGTAAAACCTCCCTCATAACTCTGCACTTGTTCTACTATTTAAATGTGTTTTATGTAAAAAAGTAACAATAAAATCTCAATTAGAATAATTGCAAGTAACTCTGACACGAATGAACTTTTAAGAGCTTTTAAACATTTTATAATATGTTTTGGCACTTTTACAGTCTCAAAGTCGTCAAACCTTTGTCCTTTTATTTGTCATTTTTAGAAAAACACAGCGATTTAAGCAGAAATACTGATCCTTGTGTCTAACTATAAAGCAGACAGTATAATGTGTCTTGTTTCATGTAAATATACTATATATTCATTACTAGCAAATCCGTCTTCTGTTGATTGGTCCGACAGGTTTACCCCAGCGACATTAAAGGACGCCTCGAAAGTTTGTATATTTAGAACAGAATAGATTTTCAATTCGACCGAGTAGAAGCTGAGTGGGCAGATCCTCGCCCCCGTATATGGTCGTCGGTGAGTTTGAGTAATGCTCAGAGAACGGCCTTGGACACGGAGCGCTGACTTCACACGGAGCGATCACAGAGGCGGCGTTTCAGCAGCGCTTCGGTCTCTGGCGGGACCCTGTTTGAATGTGCTGCCGCAGCTCTCGCCGGACCCCCCCCCCACCCCCCTGAAACGTCTGGGAAACACATCAAACCGCGAGCATGGGCCTGAGTGTGCAGATAACAAGAGCAGCTTTACTGTTTCAGAAGGAGGCAGAAGACGGGGACGCGGCTCTGGGGACGACGGGGGGGGGGAACAACGCCCGCTCAGGTCTGCGAAACGTCCACACGCACTTTTAGGTCGGCGCGACACTGAGCAGAGCGAGAGTCAAGATGGGGTTGTACAGTTTCAGCTCAAGAACACTGTAGAGAGTTGTTTGTACCATCAAAACAAAATGCATAACGTTCCTTGGGTCAGATATAATGTAAACGCTTTATGTTGAAAATAACTAAATGGGACTGGTATGAGGGTAATTTTATTTATGTTATCGTATTGTACCATTATTTTTCATTATTTATCTTAGTTTTATTGTCCTGCTCTCTGGTCTTTTTTTTTTATTTTTTTATTTAATTTATTTTTTAATACAAAATAATTAAATAATAATAATATAAAAATTTAAAAAAAAAACATAAAAATCTAGCTTTGTAAAGTTGTGTTTTGCTAAATTCTGATTGGTTCACTTTGTTGCATATAATATATATATTTTCAAACCACACAAGAAGGTAGTAGGTATTTAAACCGTCAACGCTCAGACAATCATAGTTTGCGATCTATAAAATGCTCAGTTGTTAAATGCAAATAGTGCGCTGAGTTTGTCACAAAAAGCTGGCAGTGGTTTTTTTTTAATTAAAAATGTAAACATCAAAACATTACACACAGAGAGAGATAAACTAAACAGGTGAGAATGGAACACGACATCTTTAAAAAAGGAAAGAAACACTGTTCAACGTTCATGTCCCGTTTAGTCCAAAGTCTGTTAAACAAGTCCACGATATTATACAGTGTTTTTCAACATTATTTGAGTTGTGGCACACTTTTATTGATGAAATGATGACTCTAATTACAGAAACGAGCAGTGTACGATATAAAGTGACTGACTGTTTCACTGTGCCTGGCCATAAGGGTCACTTCGATGGCTTTTAATGATTATTTTTCATACATTATATTATTTTAAAAGAGCGTGTGAATCAGTACACTCAAACTGGACAGTTTTCCAAGGCACAACTGAAGAAAAGGCACAGTAATTGAAAACAAAGGATAAAGTTGTCTGCGTTTACCTCGTCACAAACGGAAAGGCAATTTGATTTATCTTTCAATTTAGCATGAACGCATTTGGGCCGAGCGTTATGTAACATGGAAACATTCAGCGAAAATGACATTCATTGCATATCTTGTGTATGTTTGTCCATCTCCATGGCGGTGCCTGTATCCTGGTGCCTGGACGGGCTGCAGTGAGGGCAGCGTGAGGATGGAGCAGCCTTTGAAGTGCTCCTCCCGTCTCTGCTGTGGCGCCGTGGAGCCATGTGCCGCTGCTGCTCCGGTCTGGACCTGAATACTAATGCTGCTGCTCTGGATGTGTCCATTCACTCTGAGCTCATGAACTGCAGGTCACCTTCCTCCAGCTGCAGGCTAAGGCCATTGTTAGCGCCGCCGCCATCTTGGACACATGTGTTTGCTCCCTGCCTCTGCTCACGACCTGCTCAGCTTACCAAAGCTAATAGGGAATAAGTGAATTAACCTGCGAGAAGAAATATAAAAGACTATCTTAAATGAATCTTACTGGTCATATATTATGCCAAACCAAGGTAAATTTAGCTTTTTAACCATGGTATAAAGTCATTTCCTCCTCAACATCATACTTTTGTCACAAATAGGGCTGCACAACTCAATAAATGAAATGTATATAGCAATAACAACAAAGCTGTCCATCTGACGGAATATATTGATTTGAAATAAAAAAGGCAAATTGCATTTATTGTTTTCCTGAAAACTTAAATTAGTCTTGATATAATCTTGGATTCGTCCATTTTTTTTTACTGTGTATGACAAGAAGAGCAAGGCGTGTGCATTTTAGTCTCAATCATGTCTTTTACTAGTTCTCATATAGATGGAGACCTTTCCAACTGTTTTCAGTATAAATAACTGTTCAGATGAGAATCTAGTTTGAATTCAAATAAATGTAGGCATCAATTCCTGTGATAGTACAGTACGAGGCGTTGTTTTGTTTCACACTTCCAAGCCCCTCCATAAATCCATAAATTAATGATTCTCTAGAGCTCAAAACACTCGGCTCCACCTCCTGACATCATTAGGTGGTGATCCATAACGTGCTCTTCTGCGTTTTAAAGCCACTGCATCTTCACTTGACTCATTCTGATCATTAAATTGCCTTTTTAGGATGTATCGCAACTGCACCATCAGCTATAGCAGCTATTGTATTTAGCCTCATTTACCGAGCCTCATCAGTGCAACATCAGTGTCCTTGAGCCCTGTACTGGCAGGCATCAGACTGAACACCGACATCGATCTCTCGAATGTACAATCCATGACTTCACTCGTACGATTGGAATTCTGGTTTATGAATGGATTATGCACTTGCTAATCCCTGCATATATCTCGATACTTCCCAGACCTTGTTATGCAAAACAAAGAAACCCAGCCTGAAGTCTTGATCAAGCCGTAAATGTCACAAGTTAAATGAGTCACTCGAGGCTATAAACTTGTCAACATTCTATCATCTATTGGGCTATTCCCGTCTTTTTTATAGACAGCTGTAACAACGCAGCCGCATAAACCACTGTCTGCTTTTGACATAGACCTGAAACATAATGCAGTATTTAGGGACTCATTTTTATCCACTCAAATCTGCTCATGCTAAATCGCTTTGGGATTTTCTTCCTCTTTTAGCTTCCTATTTTTGGCCCGGTGCCGTGTTTGGCTGCTGCTTTTTAAACCTGGTCTCGTACGGAACAAAAAAGCTTAAGACGGGCGCGATGGCTTCTCTTTCTGCCGCTGTTGACAATGGAAACTGACCTATATTCATGAAAACGCCGCAGTCAGAAGAGAACGCCGCTTGTTTTTCCTCACATCACGGGCTCGTTGATGACCTGCGCCGGCGTGGAGGGCGAGGGCGGCGATCGAAAGGCGGTAAAAAGCGGCGCAGGAGCGGGGGGCCCGGATGGCAGTTATCCGCGCCTGAGAGCCGGCGGTCGCTAAGTGTCCGTTTTTTGTTTTTTTTAACATCCTTCGTGTCAATATTCACGGCGCGCTGAGTGAGCTGACATTTACACAGTGAGTAAACAGAGAGGAGGGAGAGGGCGCAGAGGCAGGCACGCACGGGCACTGCACCAAACACAGGGCACGAAAGAGCGTCAATCAGACGGGTGATTATCCGACGAAGCCCGTGGTTTGGAAAAGCAAGGCAGCAATCATATGAAATGTTAAACCAATCAGTCGAGATTTAGTCATTTCAAATCTACGAGCAAAAGAGGAGAAAGTTAGCCGGAGCTGTGGGAGTGACCGGACAATTTAATCTGCCGTTTCATTCTCCAAAATGTATATATATATCTATACTTCGTTTTTGCACAAGATCCTTTAATTTTGAGAGCTTTTAGTCGAGCAGGAATGTCTTTAGGGCTGAGAAATTCCTGGTCGTGTAGTGTAGAGCTGGAAGTGCTCTCAAAACGATTAGGAATGTCCCTAATCTGACTTTACATCTGACCCAAAAAAGATCATGAATATGTTCTCTCCATCAACAACTTTGCATGCAGAAAAGTACAGAGAAACTGCACATTTCGATGTAAAAAAGGTTCATTAAGACACGATAACAATATTCATATTCCTATTGAGCACGTTTTTATTTACTTTGACAAGACTGAATACAATCAAAGAGGAAATTGTGATGGATCAATGCTCCGTGAAATCCCCCACTCCAATGAGAACCGATATGATGTTTATGGATTACAGTGGGGCAATAGATGGTACTTTATAGATTTAAAACAAACAAACCCTTCAGCTTGGCGTTCCTAACAAGCTCTGGGTCAAGTTCGGACAAAATGTTGAATCGTTTTACATATTCACAAGAACAGCAATTATAAACTCACACGTTTGCCTCTCAGTGACGCGAAAGACTTTGAGTTAGCGCCAACCTACAACACCCTTTTGGGAGAAACTAAAGGTGCGTTCACATTTTCTCCGAGACCTGGGAGTAAGCCAGGATTAAAGATTAAAGCCACAACTAGGGATGGCAAATATCAATTTTTAGTGTTACGATTATTTGGAGAAACGATATCACGATTTCTTACGATTACTGAGACTGTGACTGAACTTTAATTGTCTTTCATTTCCATCTAACTGTTCCTCAAGTTTGTTACCAGGTTTACAAAAAATAAAGTTAAATGTGACAAAAACAAGCAAATAATAAAAACAGTTCTTTCCATTTAGGTCTGTTTTTTGGGCTTTATATAGAACAAAAACGACTTAATTTCGCTTCTAAAACTGTCACAATTATTAATTTTTGTTTATACGATTATATTACAACCTGGACTAGAGTAGGACTAAATAAAGACTACAACCAGACCAAACCAAGTCCACATCGGGTCTTAAATAGGCTCAATTCAGGACAAAAATAAGTCAATACGAATAAAAATGTGTCTTAACTTGTCCTGGTTTGGTCCTGATGTGGACTTGGTTTGGTCCTGTTCCAGTCCTGGTTTACTCCTGATCTGGTCCGGGTGTCGTTTTGTGTTTAGTCCCCGTTTAGTCTCACGTTTTGATCTGGTGCGAACACAGCCTAACTCACCACTTAACCAAACATGCAGAATCACTTCACAAAAAAGGTTCACATTACAGCCGCGTGAAACCACTTCGGCTCATAACTCCGTCGCACTTCCTTTTCTGTGCGTTACACTTGAGCGACCGCCGCCACCGCCACCGCCACCGCCGCCGCCGCGCCTTTCATGCAAACGGCACAGAACCGCACCAAACTTCACACAAATCTCATTAGCCCGGAGCAGCTGGGGTCGGGGTTTGCCTTATCTCGCCGTCTGCAGCTCGCGCTCTTCACTCCCGCTGCACCGTCTCCGTGAAGTGAAACCGGGGAGCCCACCAGCGGCTGTTTGTCAACCGTTTCGTTTCGCAATTTTTCATGTTTCTTAAGCGAGTCGTTTCCGGCCCAGTCGCGGTGACCAGCTGTGAGCGCGGTCGGAGGCGCCGTAGCGGAGGGGACGCAGATAACAGGGAAGCGCCTCCTGGAGACACCCGTTAGCTCACTCTCAAACTGACTGTCGACATTAAAAAACAAACAAAAAAAACGGATCAGAAGCGTGTTAAAAAGCTGCTCCCTCAACATCTCAGCATCATGTGTGCTTTTGATAAATGTGATCATCTCCCACGTCTCATTAGAGCGCCTTACGTCCGCACGAGTCAGTCTGAGCTGAGAGTTCAGAAGATCTAAACTCTGGAGCAGTTCTGTCCTCCTCCGTTACAGAACTTTCACTGTCAGTTAAAAAAAAAATAAAAACACTTTAAAACATCTGCATTTACGTTTCCATTTGGCATTTCCTTTCAAGCTCGACGTGTTTCTGTGTTTGTGTCAACTCACAGATATTTTTAGACTGCCTTCTTAGAGTATATGCATTTTGCACGGGTGTCACCACATGTTAAGCCCCTGTGAGGGGTTTTGGGGACCACCCATCACATTCTATTGTATAATATAGTATATGCTTTTACTACGTGGAGGGGAAAAAAAGGAATTAAGTAAAATATGAAATGGATTCGATGGAAAAGACCAATCCAAGAGCGAGTGTTAACTTTATAGGTGACTGTAATAAATGAAACATTATGCAAGGCGATTAAAGGTGCACGGTGTCACTTTTGGGTCTGCTACCTGCTTGTCCTGATGGAGATGTTCTGGAGATGTTCTGGAGCTCAACACCGACCACCGCTTCTGTTCTGGAAGTAGATTATCCGTTCATTTCCGCCCATAGAGATCCCAAGAAAATGAGGACGCAATGTAAACAACCACGTTATGGACATCAGTTAGCATATAGCCGCTTAGCCTCCCTTAATATTTGAGTATTTCTAATAGTCTATGGCAAAAAATTATTGAGAAACGTCGACGTGCATGTTTTGTAAGTTTTGTTTTTTTTTTTACAATAAAATCGGCTGTGAATAAACATCAAGCACGCCCACCTCCACCAGAAAAAGTTACATAGTGCACCTTTAACGGGAAGCGGCACTGGTTGGTTGATAGGGCAAGTAAAACCATAACACAGTTTGAAACGTATCTAGATTGGTAGATTGAGTTGGGGGTCATGGGGGTCAAAAGGTCATGTCACAATTGGATTTAATATCTAATATAGTAATCTGTAAAGCAGAGGACCCCAGGATTAAACCTCTCAAGCTCGCATCATCAGCAGAAAGTTGGGAAATCGAACAACGAAACGGTCATTGGTCAATAATAGAGAAGCAGGCGAAACGTTCAAACTGTCCCGGAGCATCCCCTGTGCTTAGACCATCCATACGGCAAAGAAAAACTATTAAAAAAAAAAACAGTGTGCAGAAGGAGAAAGCTCGAGGAGAAGCACATGAAGGAGAGATCTTACTTACAACAGACGGACAGGCTTCAGACGGCCCAGGACTGAACACGACAAACCACAATAAAACATGATTAAAGAACATTTCACAAATGTTTGTCCGTACAAGCCTCAGACAAATCCAATTATACAAAAACTGGATTTTTATAACTCCCCGTTTCTAACCTCACTATTGAAGTCAAGTCCAGGCAGAAGTTTTGTGCCGACCGTCTCAGTCGGGTGAAAATAACGCGCAACGGAGTCGTACAGGCGCGATAATGAAGCGGGGGTCCGGCAGATACGAGCGCAACGTGCTTCGTTTGTGCAATCGCGGCTCGCAGACAGGGGGGCAGCGGGGAGGTGGGGGGAGGACAGAGCAGGGCACGCGACGCCATATGCAAAGGTGCGAACACAAATGAAGATGAACGCCGAAAGCTGAACGCACCGATGCGTCATTCGCGACGATTCAAGCGTTTGAATTCGGCGTTCTCCAACAGGCCCGAGAGACATACGGCGTGACATTTTTTTATGATCGCAGTTTATGTTTTAGAATGTCGGCCGTCTATAATAATTGTCTATAATAATTATAATATAATTGTCTATAATTACAACTAGTACAAACAATACCTTAAAAAGAAACAAAGGTTATAAAGTGATATTTATGCATGTTTTATGGTCAATATTATGGTCGATTATGGTCGATTTACATTTGTGCAACACTTGAACCTCAACCAAGGCATTTACAGAGACTTTTTAGCACATTCCTCATGCTTTGTTAAAATATTGTCTTAATATCATTATTGAGATCATGCAAAAAACAATTTAGATATACATTTTTGTCAATATAAAACGTCCACATTTAACAAAATATGAATGAAACTTCCATTAAATCAACATACACATTCAATAGCAAAACACTAACCAGGACAACGTTATTTGTAGTGCATATATGTTCTATTCATTTTCACATTTTTATAGACAAATAGACAGAACAGAACGAATGAAACGAATGAAATTAAAATTAAAAAACACACGAGTAGACATCAACTCAACACAAATACAAATGTACCCGTCACTCCCCGAAGATTTATTGTTCTTTAATCGTTTGATTGCATCTTCAACATTGTTATTTCAGCTCCTAATTTATTTTATTTTGCTATTCTGGCATTACAAGCAAATTGAGGGGTGTCCAGAAAGAAACGTTTTTTATAGAAGGATTCAAATGCTGTTTGAATTTGGTCTTGTTTGGCTAAGATTGCATTGCTTTGCCCGTCCCTTACTTTAAAAATAGTGCATATGTTTTCAGTCTGTATTTTCCGAAATGTAAACTTAAACTAAACTAGACCCAATCTCAAACTTCTTGACTTCACTTGACCTGTGCGAGTATAAACTGCAGGACTGAACGTGACAGACCGAGCCCGGATGCGAGTGGTGTAATCTGTTGTTTTGTTTACTTCCCGTCCCACTCCCGAGGCAGGTGACTTTCTGACCCTCACTTGTGGCTGTCTGATTTGGAACAAGCTCAAGGCACTTCTCCCGCTGAAGGGTCAAGCAGAGGTCGGACCCGAACTCAAAGTCACATTTGGTACAAATTTAACCCAACAAGGTACTACGAGGTAAGACGCGGAAACTGCAAATTGGCCACGAACAAGAACCTTTTGACAAGTCGCGGCAGCTGTTTCTGTTGAATGATCGACTAAAGCCAAATTGAAGAGGATGTTTTGCTTGCCAGATAATCGATTAATTGTTCTTTCACAAAGTTGGACAGGTAAAAAAGGCTAATTGGCCGATAGTCTTATTGTGATACTGTAAAAAAAGATTGAGATATTCATATTTGTCAACATCTCCCACCCCATAAATATTGTATTTAATCCACTTTTAATCAAGATATTTTATAATTCAGCCCTGTTTAATCTGTTTAGTTGAAGCAGAATTAACAAATCTTACTATGTTTTATGTTAAATGGTAATGATTAAAAGTCTTTATTAGTTATATTCAGGAAATTCATATTCAAAACATTTTTTAAATTGTTTTAATATAATAAAATAAAACAGAATGGAGAAATTAGATGGGTCTTTTGGAGGAAAACTAATGTGATTATTGTTTTTGTCGTTTCACCCAGCCCCAAGAATATTTTCTGCAAATAATTGATTTATTTTTCCCCCACAATCATTACTAGCCTAACTAAAAACAAGATAAAAGCGATGTGTTACAGTAATGTATGCATACTTCTGAGTAGTTGCGGGTGTAAAAAATTGCCCATGTTAAATTATGCCTGCTCCCTTTTCCTTTAAACCCTCCTCGCATTAATATCCAGAGTGGCTTTAACAGTGTTTATTTTGCTCATGGTTTTGGGAGTTGTGCGGTTTGGAAAATGTGTGGTCCTGAAATGTTGGTCTTCTCCAAACATCATTAATCCGCTGACTCTGTCGTTAGAACGAGCTCCACACTGTTTTTAGAATGAGTTCATGTTTGATCAAAGCTGAGTGATTCTGCCACAAAGAAACTAATGCCCCTCGCGGAGCCGCACAGGAGCCCGGACGGGCCAAAAGCAGAACAGGATATAGTCTATACTTCACATTTGCACGCGCACACATCAAAATATGGACTAAAACAGGACCAAACCAAGTCAGGACTAAACTAAGCGCAAACCAGAACCAAATAAGAGTGAACAAACCCAATGTAATCTATTTTTGTGCTTTTTTAAAATAATGTAACTTTTATGGAGGGGGGGGGCGTAACCATGGAGATGACTTTGAATGTTCAACAGTCTGGCGTCAAACATAATATCTGTTTGGCATCTATTCAATGACAGGTGTTAAAATCAGTAAATACCCAGAAAAACATGCGCTCTTACTGTGAATGGAGTCGCCGCTCCACAGATCTGACCTGTAACTTGGCCTAGTGGCGCAAAGCAATGCTAGCTTCAACCATGAGGCAGACCCTCCACCAGAGAAGTTACACTGTTCACTTTGAGAAAATACACTGAAAACACACTTGCTTTAGTTTATCCAAGTTGTTACAGAAGTTGCATCACACAGTTTTGCCCTAAACATGTCGCCTGGCAGAATTGTGACGCCTGTTGCCACGGATATGCTCCAAACGTATCCATTTATTGTGTCCATAGAAGGAGTTTTGAGGCCCAAATACATAGTTCTGAAGTGCGACGCCAATGCCTAAAACATTGCCTGTTCCATTACTCTAAAGCCAAAACACATCGTGCCATTGTAAAACACTGCGTTATGGCCAGTCAGTAACTTTTCATCATTTAATTGGGAATGAAAAGTCAAAATCAGAATCAGAATCAGAATCAGAATCAGAAAGAGTTTATTGCCATTGTCAATGAACAAAATTCACAAACATAGGAACTTGTCTCGGCCTTAAGGTGCAACATAGAACACTGAGTAATAATAAAACAACATATATTCAATCAAAAAGGGCATGCATTAAGAAACAATTTAAAATTACTATCAAATAAAAATAAAAATAGGCCTTTCTATGTACACAAGAGTTACAGTTAGATTTACAGATGTGAGTGCAGAAAGTGACAGTGCAGTGAGTGTTGAATAGTTGCAGTTAAAGTGACAGGTGTTTAAAATTAAAAATAACTCACAGAGCACTAGTATTTACATATTACAATATTAGACATGCTATTCTGCACCTAAAACGTCTATGACTAATGAAAACAAGCCAAGTCCACTCTGGCAGACCTGTTTACACTCCGCGAGGGTCAGCTGAGGTGGGCTCGGTTTGTTACCACTGCTTCACAGATTACGTTTTAAAACCCTGCACAAGAGTAAATGATAAACAGTGTCTAAAAGCACGAGGCTGCACGCATTACACCGACAGGGGCTTATTGTGACGGAGGAGGCCTCGGCTAATGATAACAAACACAGGCTAATGTACACTCTCTGTGTTTACTGGGGCTGGAGCATGTGGACGCGCTAACGGGGGGCAAACACAGGACACAAGTCAATTTAAATAAATTAGCACTAGCAGTTTGTTTGGTTGTGTTGTCACCGGTTTGAGCAACAGTTGGATTAAAGATAAAGACAATTAGATTTTTTATTTTTACAAGTGAAAACGATGAATACGTCCAGTTGACAGACTTCAATTTTATTTTTCCTGTTGCTATGGAGCCTACCTGGACGACTGAGGGATGACATGCACGGATGGAATGGCAATTATAGGCATTGGTTACAGTCTGGATGTTTAGGAGGACATAGTATTCGCACTTAGATTGATTTATACATGTTTGAGCAATCATGTGCTGTCCTGCAATTGAGGCTCGCGTGCTCTGAAAAGCTGTGTTTTCACCTACCCCCTATCTCCGCCCACTTCCCTATCCACCCTTAAAGCTGTGGCATCGGATTTTCATTGCGTTTGAATCAATCTTACCAGTTCCGAGCTCATGCATTCACATTTGTGGCTCGTAAACAGACAATCCAGATTATCAGACAAAAAGCGACGGCAAAGCTCAGCCAATCAGAACGCTGCTTTCTGCTCTTACTTCCTGGTTCATGACACGCAAAATACTTTATTATTAGATGCAGACATCGCACATTAGTCTGATTCTGTCACAATGTACATCCACTTTGTCCTTTACGAGAATAAAGTTGGCTACCGAAGCTTTAAGTCATTATTTATTATATTTCAATAAAACCTGCTGTAAAAACATCACGAGCTGTGCCAAAAACCTGTAAAGAACGTCCTGATAAGAAACCTTTGGGAGCAGGTGAGTCGCATTCTTCATACATTTGGTAGACGCATTATTATCAGCACGTTTAAATCCAAGTATGATTTATTGCCGTTTTACTTTTTGTTCGATAACCTAAAATCCTTGAAACTGGATGGTTACTTTTACGTGTTACATTTTATTTACCACAATAACCTAAACCATAACCTTTCTATACAAGTCATTTTTAAGTCAGGTTTTGATTTACAGTAATGGTAAAGTAAATAAGTAGCTGGTTGTATAATAGTGACGATGGTAGTTTCAGCAGTAAGTCATTTTTAATCATTTATTTAAGTTATTATTATTATTTATTCTTTGTTATTAGTCTGGCACGGCGATGAAAATGTCTGTATCTAAAATATCTACTCTATCCAAACACAAAATACATATCAAACGTACACATTTCATTCGGTATTCCCTGCCGAATGCGCAGTAAAAAGCGATTTACGGCCGTTTTTAATTCGTCAGAAACTCGTTGAAAGTCGGGCCCGCTCCACCTCCTCCGAAACGACTGCCCCTCGTGCCCGCCGCTTTAGCCTTCCGCAGGTGTATTTCCGCGCTCGACGGCGTCAGAACCAGCGCCGACGCACGACCGACGGAACTTGTTAAGAGTTTACGAGCCCCGGGACCAGAAACGATTGAGGCCCGAGTAGAAGAAACGGGTTCGAAGTCAAGTCTGGACTTCATGAATTGGTTAAATTGGCAATTTCTTAGTCGGGATTCAAAATGGTTTACAGATGAGAGGG
This sequence comes from Chaenogobius annularis, assembly GCA_015082035.1. Taxonomy (NCBI): domain Eukaryota; kingdom Metazoa; phylum Chordata; class Actinopteri; order Gobiiformes; family Gobiidae; genus Chaenogobius; species Chaenogobius annularis. The sequence goes on along the minus strand of BJKM01000171.1, from coordinate 13,548 downwards.
AATCACATGTGCGCGGTAATGGAAAAGCAATGCGACCGGAGAGTGCGAGCCGGCGTCCCAGGAGGAAGCGGCAGGTTTCTTTTTTTTGGGAGGGGGCGGGGGGAGATTGGATTTTCAGATTTAGCCTGTCACTTCTGGGTAAAATGATGGATATGGCGCAGAGAAACGGGGGAGCAGAACAAGGCGACAACTTATTCATAAACACTTTGAAGTCCGCTTTGGGAAATAGTTTCTAAATGAAGTCGAAAATGAGCAAAAGCAAGAGGAGACGTTTGTGTCTAAGGAAAGTGAAATGGAAAGTGATGCGAGTCAAACTCCAAACAGTTTCTATTTAGTTTCGACAGCTTCTCATGACTTCAGTGCCTTTTTTTACGCCGGAGACTTGTATTAGTGTTCGAATCTATCATCGTCCCCTCCAACTCACTTTGTCGCTTAGTAGCTCACAACATTATTTATAAGCTTTAAAATGAGGTCTTTATGGGAGTTTAAGACACATCGGAAACAGAGAAGAAAACCAGTGTCAGTCGCACCGTTGTTGAGGAGCTGCTTTATGCAACAACAACAACAACAACAACAACAAATAACTAAGAAACTAATGTTAACCCAGGCAATGATTTTAGAAATAAGATGAAACATAAACGCTTCGAAAGCAGTGGTCTTCAACAAAGAAACAATCCGCTGATACTGTTTTCAAGTGCAATATGGCGGGGAGTTTAAAGAGCACACTTCCTGCCTGAGCAAAGCATGAACAAAGAATGTTTATTAAGAATGCTTCAGGGTCACGATTTAACCTTTTAGAGTAACGATTATTGTGGGAATAAACATCGCAATTTAACTATTGTTCGCAATTGTCAACGTCACCTATCGATTGACCTCCCTATACTTAACAAAGACTCTAATTGCTAACCTTAATTAAGCATTTACTAAGCCTGAATCATATATATATATATGATTCAGGCTTAGACATATGTTCATCAGATTAAGTCTTTGTTCATGCTTTGTTAAGTATGGCGTAGTTATTATAAAGTGGTACTAATTACAAATGTATTATTAAGTGTAAAACTGAAACACATTCTTTCTGTGAGTGGACTCGTTTCTCCACAGAACTGAGCTGTAACTTGGCCTGGCGACAGCATCTGCATGGCAAAGTTTAAAAGTGACCAACTAATTATGACCAACAGTAATAAATGTAACTAGAAACTATAGGGTTTGTTGACATTGAGTGTTCAAAAGTTCAAATGATGTATTTCTTGTGCCCGATTCACTGGTCAATCCAAATTCGCAAATGGAATTTCGTCGACCACATTTTCTATGAGTCGGCTAATTACGTTATTGAAAAGCATATGGTCCACAGCAGAGAGGAGCGAGCGTGGAGGGAGTTATCTGGAGTTTGGAGAGTGAATCATAAGCTTCATCGGCCTTTTCATTACGGCCGCACCATTTGGGGAAAAAATATCAAATTGCCATTTCTCTGTATTCTGCATTTTTCTGTAACTATTGTGATTACGATGAAATTTATGTTTTAAATCATTTTTGTTGGAAAAAATGAGAAATTTGACCGACTCTAGACTCAATGGGACTTTTCTTTTATACTAAATGTGTAGTTGATGTCTGTTTGTAATTTTGTTTTGTAATTTTACTCTGTTTGTTTTTGTGCCGATGAACTGACACAGTAATAAATAAATAAGTAAATAAGTAAATAAATAAGTAAATAAATAAATAAATAAATAAATAAATAAATAAATAAATAAATAAATACAAATAATAATAACAAAATAAATACAAAAATACAAATAATAATAATAACAAAATAAATACAAAAATAATAATAATAAAATAAATACAAAAATAAATAAATCACTTTTCCAGATGTACTCATCTAAACTCCAGGGTTAGCAGTTTTATGTAGAATAAGAAGATTAAGACTAAGATAAGAATGTGGAACAAATTACGGTTGTTAAAAATTGCAGCCGTTGCTAATTGCGATTATGATTTGATTGCGATTAATCTGGCAGCCCTACTTTTCTCAAGACGCTGTTTACTCTTCCTTCTCTGTAAGATCCTTCGAATTTTGAAAGCTTTTACCGGCTCCACCTTCAGTCTGAGTCTATAGTCCACTTCGGGCCCATTTCAGTGTGCTTTGGGGTCCGTTTTGCATCTGTTTACAGTGCGCCCCGTCGCCCCCCCAGCCGGCGAGCTAACTACAGTTTACCCACTCTCTCATTCACTGTCCCTGATCTCCCACAACAAAACCTCTGTATGCTCCGCGCCGGTCTTCATTGCGAGCGGTTTGTGATGACAAAGCACATCCGTTCCTCAAGTGTCCGCCGCCCCGCTCCGCTGTGATGGAAGCCGGGGCTTGAATTAGCGCTGCTCCGCTCCCCTTTCATATTCAGATGGGACGGTTTGACCCCTGGAGCTGAGCGGGCCGGGGTCTTTGTCCGAACCGATCCGTCAGGCTGCGGGGCTGTTTGTGCTCCTCTGCTCACCTCATTAACATCTCAGCGCCCCCTCCTCCCAAACCCCGGGACCCCCACCCCCGCCTCTCCTGACCTCCACCCATGTCCCGACATCCCTCACACTAACGGGACAGTCTGAAAGAAGGGAGGGATAACGGACGTCCCCTGCACTTTACATTAACTGTTTCAGCGCAGGCCCTAATCCTGACTGTAAGGAGGTAAAGCCGACAAAAGAAAGAAATACTGCATTTGCAACTGAATACTTTCTTGGGCTTTCTGTGTCAATGAGGGATCACATATAGTAGTAGTAGTTGTAGTAGTTGTAGTAGTAGTGGCGATATCAGTAATATAAATGATTGTAGTGGCTTTCAATGGACAAGTGAAGGTTATAAAATTAGAGGTTTAGGTCAGTGTTTTGTAATTGGAAAGTGGAAACTCGCAAATTCACCACATAAAAATTTTAAATTAAAATTTCAAACTAAACCTTGACTATACAAGAACTAAGCAACGACTAAAACAGGACCAAGCCGAGTCCAAATCAGCGTTAAATTAGGTTCAAACTGGACCAAATAACGACAACTGAACGAACACAGCTAGACACATGATTTAAATGTCAATTTAAACATATTTGCAAAGAATGAAACACTTTTTTCATTATTTCAACTATTAAGACCTGTTGGTATGATTTTAACTTTGAACTCAAGGCAGAGGTTAGTCACTTCTTAGTAAACATTGCCAAAATGTGGAAACTCTAACCAAAACAAAACAGAGAACTTTCCATGCACATCCAAATCTAATCATTATCTGAGTCAATGTTACAACGGCAAAAAGGAAAGAGAAAATGTTAAAGATCGAAAGAGTTATTTTAAACTGTACTTTGTCTTCCAAATGCCACAGTTAACTGACACGTGTCACCAGGTAATCTAATCAGATCTAATTCTGATGATTCTAATTATCTGGTTTTACTGGCCATGTAAATGTAGCCACTGCAGTATTAGTTTAGTTTAGTTCAGTTTAGTTTACGGTTAGGTTTAGTTAGTTTTAATTTAGTTTAGTTAGTTTTAGTTTAGTTAGTTTTAGTTTAGTTTTTGTATAGTATTAGTATAGTTTTAGTTTAGTTTAGTTAATTTTGCGTTAGTTTCAGTTTAATTTAGTTAGTATTAGTTTAGGGACCATATACAAATGATTTAATCTTACAAAAGAAAAGATTTAGCCACTGAAAGACTCAAAAATACATTTTCGCATGTCGTGAAGAAATCTCTCAAATAACATTCAACCATAACTCGAATCATCACTCTTGTATCGCTTGTGTCACGCTTGCATCACGCTTGCATCACACTTGCATCACACTTGTATCACACTTGCATCACACTTGTATCACACTTGTGTCACACATGCATTACACTTGTACCACACTTGTATCACACTTGTATCACACTTGTATCACACTTGCATCACACTTGCATCACACTTGTATCACACTTGCATCACACTTGCATCACACTTGTACCACACTTGTACCACACTTGCATCACACTTGTACCACACTTGTATCACACTTGTATCACACTTGCATCACACTTGCATCACACTTGTATCACACTTGTATCACACTTGTAGCCCACTTGCATTACACATGCATCACACTTGTACCACACTTGCATCACACTTGTATCACACTTGTATCACACTTGTATCACACTTGTATCACACTTGCATCACACTTGTATCACACTTGTATCACACTTGTAGCCCACTTGCATTACACATGCATCACACTTGTACCACACTTGTATCACACTTGTATCACACTTGTATCACACTTGTATCACACATGCATCACACTTGTACCACACATGCATCACACTTGTATCACACTTGTATCACACTTGTATCACACTTGTATCACACTTGCATCACACTTGTAGCCCACTTGCATTACACATGCATCACACTTGTACCACACTTGTATCACACTTGTATCACACTTGTATCACACTTGTATCACAAATGCATCACACTTGTACCACACATGCATCACACTTGTATCACACTTGTATCACACTTGTATCACACATGCATCACACTTGCATCACACTTGCATCACACTTGTATCACACTTGTATCACACTTGTAGCACACTTGTATCACACATGCATCACACTTGTATCACACTGACAGATCCGTTAGGACAGTCCCGTACAGTCACCGATGAGTCATTGCACGAGTCCCAAACAGAGCGAGGGGGCGGTGCGTTCAGGGCCCCTCAGACAATAGGCCACTTTCACTCATTTACTGGAACGCCTGCTTTGAAGCACGGCTCTGACGGGGGTTCACGCAGAGTCCTGGTTCGCTCGCGGTGAAGGCGCAGACTAATCAGCTGTTGACACAACTCCACAAACTGCTTCAACCCATCACAAAGGAGCGCAACGTGACCCAGATATGAGGCCCGCACACCAGCCCCGAGTGCGGATGTCCCGGGGACCGTTACCACAAAACGGTTGGGTAATTGCTGTGGACACAAGACATGCATGGTTGTTTTCGGCTGAGGGTTACGGCAAAAGTGTCTCAAATCAGACACTAATCAACACTAAAACTTGAGATACGTATTGACACAAAAAAAAGAGCAGATTTAGAATGATTTTGAGCTTTGTCAGAGACCACAAGAGTAACATAAAGAAGGTACTATTTTCTGTGTGGAAAATATCGTGACAGCACTATTCACTATAAGACCCAAACTTTGTCATTTGCACTCATTAACAAATCATTTTCATGTCCTTAGTGTAACGACAGAGTTAGACAAACTCATGATTGTTAAGTTAGTGGACAATAATACAATCTTTTTGAAACTTTCTTTACACAAAAAAACTGTAAAGCAAAGTCTGAGCGAGCTTTACCAACTCAAACTCAAGCGAAGTCATGTCAGTCCAAATCAAGCAAGACCAAACTACGGAAGCCCATGAAGGTCAGTGTAAATAATCAGAACACGTGAGGCAAGATAGAACCGAGGTCATGACTTCATTCTGAGTTTGTACTTAAAACTAATATCACTTTGTTGTCCATGATCATTGTGTTCATAAAGTATAATACAAGTTTACACTGTATTCTGATGTTGTGAACGCGTTTTTGAGGGGTATTTAGTATTAAACTATAACATACAGTACATAATAGCGATGTCAAGATTATTCATCGTTAATCTATTCTAATATTCAGGTCACAATATAATCGTGAGAACCAAGAAAGAAAAATCTTTATAATTTAAGAAGGAAAATTAAGTATTTTTAATTCAATGTATTGTCACAAAATAGACCTAAATGTAAATCACTTTTCTGTTATTGTAAAATTTCACTTTAGTTAGTCTTTCAGAAGGTTACATTTTGTAAAGATGGTCACAAACGTGAGGAACAGTAACACATTCCACGGGAATGAAAAAAAAAGAAAGATTTCACTGTTGTTTGGTCAGTCTCACAATAATCGTGAATAATCATTAAACCGTGATGTTTTTTCTCACAATAATTGTAACACTAAAATGTTATATTGTGACATCCTTAATACATAATTATTTTAACATTTTTTCACAGTAAAACCACAATAGAGCTCTAAAATGACTTAAAAACTGCGTCGTTTTTAGTTTTTTTTTTTTTTATTTCCTGTTCAAAACTGCTGAAGCCTCTTCAAAGCAGAAATCCATCATAATGTAAACACATTATGATGGAAACAGTTGCATTTATTGTTGAAATGCAACTGTTTTTAACACGACATGCACAATCCGGAGTCTGAATTTTCCAAAATAATTCCAACTAAATAATACAAGGAAGTGGGCGGGGCTGATGAGTGTGTGAAAGTCAGAAGAACTCGATCTTAAGACAATACAGTATTACTCAAACATGCGGGAATCGATGAACGTGCCGCTGTTGAAAGCTCTAAAAAGTCGACGTTACGTAATGCAAAAGCTGCTTGCATAACCAAAACATCCTCGATTCTGTATTTGGAACTCTTTTGTTAGAGTTTCACGTTCCTATATTGCAGGAAACATTGGTCTTTCTCCTCATTGAACCTGCTTTGTCTCCCACTGCCACCTGCTTCTTCACTGTTGTGCTCGGATTTTTTTGTTATATTCCTGCACAGCCCCTTTTGCTGCGGTGTTTCTGCATTGGGCTCCCGATTGCAACAACAAAGCACCCTGGGAAAGGCGTTATCACTTTCCCGCTAAAAGAAGAAATGGAAGTAAACGGCTGACGATAAGCGTTTTTTTGGGGTTTTTTTTGCGTAACTTCGAGGCGTCTCTCCGTCGTTTCTAGACCTGTCGGGGTTTAGCCGCAGGGTTTTGTAGATTCGCTGCTGCTCTCTCCTTCTGTAAGATAACGTAGTCTTTGCTTTCTACACACGGTTTGATACCTCGCTCGTCAAGGCCCGGCCCGAAAAACACAGGCGGAGGCACGCGGCGACGATAAGGCGCGCGCTGTGAAATGTATCCGGCGACGCTGCCTGGTTTCAAATGTCAACAAGTGTCCGTTTGTGAGTTTGGAGATTTACGTCCGCATCTGTACGGATTTCTTTTTTTTTTATACAGCCCTGGCTCTTTATCTGCGCAGTCAAACGCGTCTTTGGGAATGGACGGTGGAGACGGTCTTATCAATCGCATCAACGGTGAATTTACGTCAACAATCAACAAAACATCTGCGACGAGCGCTTATGAATTACAAAAGTAAACAAAGGGACATTTTACCAGTTTAGAGGTGGAAATCTTAAGAGTGGTTTCACACGTGTCTTGGTGTAGTCTGATCTAGTCCAAATAAGATGTGGTCGGTGTGCATATTTTGCATTATTAAACCTAAACATTGCATTCGATCCTCTGTTTCTCAAACTCAGGAGTCAAGATGCACAGTTCAAGTTTGTTTATAGAGACACTTTGAAGTTCTCCGTCATCAGAACGCTCCAAACCCCCGAACTGAAACGTCAAACTGAGGGTCAGCTGAACGCAAAAGCTGCAACTACCGTACGTAACTAACTTTGTTTCCTCTGCAGACCACCACATGTCCTGTCATATTCTGTCTAAAACCTGCTACACCCTGTAGTTTAGAGCTCTGCAAACATGTACATGAGATTCTTGGAGATTTCAGTCATCTGTCAAACTGTTTAAAAATGTAAACTTTAAGCAGAATATTCATGACAATTGCAAAGCTTTTCAAAGCAATTAGATGTTTCCCCCAAATCCTTCAGCCCTGCTTTATTGTCCTGGTCTAGTTCTCTCTATGCTGGGAGTCACTCATGTACAACTCAAATGAAGTAAATGCAAACAAGATCTGAGTTGTCGCTATTCATTTAACACATTTAAGATATGCAACTTCGCGATGCCTTTGCAAACCTGTCTTTCCACGGGCCAACCTTTTACAATTACGCCGTCCGCCATTTGGAAACTGAATTATCCCAAACCTTTACTTCAAACTCTGGCTCCCCAAAGGCCTTAGGAGCGTGGCGTCTAAAAAACAAATAGCATTGATTTGACTGATGTCTCCAGCTTTAATGCAGGCATCCAGAGCCTCGGGACACGGCGTGATAACCGAGCCCAATCTGGAACATCACAACAATGTCACTCCACGGAGAATAAGACAAATCCACGCCATTAAATGTTCATTCTCCCCGCGGTTTTCCCAATCATTTCTGCGTCTCCGCTCGACATCTGATCGGCCCGCTCCCGCGCGCTTTTTATGTAGCCGCTGTGGCCCCCCCCCCCCCCCCCCCCCCCACCTCGTCGCGGCCGCAGACACAGGGGAAATCAGGTGAGTTAGGGCCGGGGTGAAGTGTGCGTGCTGAGAAAAGCGCTGGAACACGGCCCGTTCGGAGTGTACAGCCTGCGGGCGAACAACAGGGATCATTTAAAACTGTTGGAGCCGTGATGCGGGGAGCTGAAATTTAGCCGCTACTGAAGTCTCATTGGTAGAAATATCGTTAACGCCGACGCCGTTTGTCATATTTAAGAGCTAAATGTTGTTGTAAGTGTTATGAAGACGAGTAGAAGAACACGAAGTCCCCATCATTACTCAGTTAATATCACAAAATCTAAGTGTATTTTATTTTACCAGGCAAAACATTAAAAATAAATGAAGACTTAATTGCAAAAAAACATATCCCTGGGCATTCGTTTTAATATTTAATAGTCAAGCTGGAATAAAGGCTTTTCAACTTTTCTAAAATGGACCAAATGGAGTGCCTTGTTTTTGTTGTGAGATTTTCCCCGGCAGAGAACCACGTTAAATGTATAATTTTGAGGGGACTTGCTCATGAAGGGATGGAATCATGTTTTTATTGCACTAAAATAGATTTAAAACAAAAACAAAAACTTTATCGACAAAAAGTTAATTGTAAGACTTTTTCGTTTCTTTTTTTAAAATGGCACTTATCTGTTTTTTTGGGGTTTTTTTGCAAATGAACTCAAACAAACAACAACACATTTGCAGTTGCAATGTATGAAATGATCTTGAACTTTTCCCCCGTTAAATGTGAAGCCCTGAGCTCCAAAATGTGTTGTTTTGTTGCTGTGATAAAAAGCAGAAGCAATCGCAAAATGATTATTGAATTCAGATCAAATCACTGTAATAAAATACCAAATTATCATTACTCTTTGGAAAAATATGACTTTAATGATAACAATTAAAACTTGGGGGCCATTTTTTTTTTAAATAAATCCATTGCTAAAATATACCGCAAATCTCCCCACAGAAAAATAAACGCAAAAATCCTCTTTCAAAGCAAAATGTTGTTACTGTCCCATAAAGACCACATTACACTTGTACTTGTGTGTGTGTGTGTGTGTCTGTGTGTGTGTGTGTGTGTGTGTGTGTACAGTGAACGCTGGGTTAACATTATGGCTGTGTGCTAATGAGCGCGTGCAAAAGAGCTTGTCGAGACCGAGCTGTCGATGTTTGAGCACGGTCCCGATCGATCCGGGTTTGACAGCTGCATTTACAACATCGATCCCGTCTGTCACCGGAGCCCCCGCGGGGACGTCACGGCGACCCGCAAAGACACTTGAGGCACATATAAACTAACACCGCGGTAAGGTATTGAAAAGTGCACTGCGTAACTTTTCTTGGTGGAGGGTCTGCCGCCTGCTTGTCGACATGAAGATGCATTTGGTTGGACTGTAATGTTCCACAGTATTAGGGATGGTCCCATGTGTTTTTTGTTTTGTTTTATTGAGCCGATACCAGTTAAGTTATAATTAAGTTCACAAAGTAACTTAAAGTGCGTATGACTTTCTAATTTATATGTAACCTGTCTTATATAAATTATAGTTTGACACCAATCGAGTAGGTATTTGTGGAGAAAACATTTAAAAACCCATAGAAAATGACAGGAAGTGACATCACACGAGGGACACTCATTCCAGACAAAGTTTATGCAGAATTTACACAAAATAAACTACTTTTTTGACGCTCTAAACATGAATTCAACAAAATAAAGGTGCTCTCATATTTTTATTTGTCAAAATGTAAAAAGAATTGTGACATTAGATGCGTTTTAGTCGTGTGATGTCATCAATTACAAACAGGAAGTGAAATTATAAACCTAAAATAATGGGATAACATTTTTATAATCGTTAGCAAACTTCTATATGTATTCATCTTAACTGCATTTTAGTTCAATGAGCGGTCCGACCAGTCAGAGGCACTTTAAGTAAACAATAACAAAATCTTTCACAAAAAGCTAAAAGCGTCTGGGATGCTGTATTAAGTTGTACTCTTCAGATTTGAGTCATCGTGAAGCAAAAAAGGGCCGAGGCGCTCTAGGGATTTAGAAAAATATGAAAAGCCTTTATTGAATCATGGCAAAAAACAACACTAACAAAATGTATTTACCTGAGATATAAAATCATTTGGTGCGTAACAAAGTAAACACAGCCACAGTTCTTAACAGAGATGCTCTTCTACTTCCATTTGACTTATTTAGTCTGATTAAAAAGACAAAACGGTTATTCTGAGGACAAACTGGGCAAACCAACAGATGGGCACACAAGGACTGAGGCACATGGGCACACAAGGACCAACACATGGGCACACAAGGACTGGGGCACATGGGCACACAAGGACCAACACATGGGCACACAGGAACTGGGCCATATGGGCACACAAGAACTGAGGCACATGGGCACACAAGGACCAACATATGGGCACACAAAGACTGAGACATATGGGCACACAAGGGCTGGGGCACAAGGGGCACACAAGGGCTGGGGTACAAGGGGCACACAAGGACTGGGGAACATGGCACACAAGGACCAACACATGGGCACACAAGGACTGGGGCATATAGCACACAAGGACTTGGGTACAAGGGGCACACAAGGACTGGGGAACATGGGCACACAAGGACTGGGGCACATGGGCACACAAGGACTGGGGCACATGGGCACACAAGGACTGGAGCATATGGGCACACAAGGACTTGGGTACAAGGAGCACACAAGGAATGGGGAACATGGGCACACAAGGGCTGGGAAACATTGGCACACAAGGACTGGGGTACAAGGGGCACACAAGGCCTGGGGTACACACAAGGACTGGAGCATATGGGCACATAAGGACCGACACATGGGCACACAGGGACTGGGGTAGTGCAGAAACAATATCACTGCCAAATACTGTCTAACTTCTCGAGGAACCAGCTGCCCCCCGATATGCGACCATCCCAGATTTCTCCATTTTCAAATCTAAGCTCAAACAGACTTGTTCATACTGGCTTTTAACACTGTAATGTCGCGACGCCTCATTTTGTGGAGTTTGTTTTATTGTTCATGGTTTTGTTGTAAAGCGCGTTGGTCGTCTCGAGGGTCGTAAAGCTCTCGATAAGCAAAGCCCGCCTACACCAACATGGAATGGCATCAAACTTATCCATGGATTAACAGGTGATGCCAGGTTATAGGTCTGCTCTGCGGAGAGGCGTGCCCGCTCACATTACATCCCGTGTGTTTTTCAGGGTATTGAGCAATAAAACCATCTGTGATTGGGTGAATGCAAGACTGGACACGTTTAATGGCGCACTGTGAAACGTTTGAAGCAAAGCAGTAACATCTGACAGGCAGGTGGCGCACTCTCAACAAGAAAAGTTACATAGTGCACCTTTACAGTTCACAATTCATCGATTAAACAAGCAATTAACCAAATGATGTAGCCTTAAATAGACCATCGATTAGTCAAACGATTATTGCGCATTGTGACTTTTTAACTACATCAGGGTTGCAACAAGTTAATCGACTAATCGCAACTAATCAATTATCGAGATTGAATAATGGTTATCTGGACTCTAAACAGTCTCTAAAACATGCCATGGGCGAGAGGAAATGTTTTATGACTCGCACAAAGCAGGAATTACATCAAAATGACGCAGGACACGCGTACTTTTAGCGTTGTTTATCAAAAAACAATTTTATCTGTAAAAAACTCTATCAGGACAACCTCAAGCAGCTTCACCTTGACTTCATCTGGGTCAAACTTTGTAAAAATGGAAAGAATAATCACTATACAAATCAAAATTATTGTTAGTTGCAGCCCTAAAATACATGGTCAACGAAATAAAGTCACAAAATTACTATGACTGAATAAAGTGTATTATTGAGGAAAAATCTGAAACAGTTTGTTATTTTTTGTAAATTTTTCATATAATAATGCCACTGTCTTTGCTATAAAAGGTCTTTTTGAGTGTGTTTTAGTGTCCAGATACTGATTATCAAAAGACAACTACAATTATTTTTTGTATAGACGACAAGTCGCGATTGTTCGATGAATCGCTGCAGCCATAAAACCAAACTCAAACAGATGGATACTGACCACTGCAGACCGGAAAAGCTCACAAGAACTGCAGACTCATACGCGCTTTGACCCAGTTATAGAACACTAATTTAAACCTTGTCACTCAAATCCCACGTGTCACTATTTTCACTTCATGTGAGACAAAATGGTTAAGCACACAGATGCTTTACACTATATTCAAGCCCTTCAGTTCATAGTTCCTGGTTCCTAGTCCCTCCCCCACTGTAACAAATGTCCCGTTCATGTGACAGAGGGCTCTCGGGACCACGTACGATTTAAAGCGCGCTAACTCCAGCCCACGGGGTCTCTGGCGGTGCCTCTAAGTCTGTCCACCGTTTGATAACAGAAATTACCTTTTGTCAGACGCTCTTGCCCACGAGGCCTGGCTCGTGGCCGCCCCTGGATCACTTCTGTCGGGTTGTATTTCATTTCCCCTCCTCAAACGCAGTCGCGCTCACATGTATAAAACAGCTGCAACGGCATCACACCGACTGTCACGGCGATGGATATGTCATTTGAGCAGGTTTCAAAGGGTTGACGGCAGCTGTAGCTCTGTATATGGCAATTTATAGATTTACACAATGAATATGAACATGAATATATTACTGACAGACACAGGGAGAAGTAAGATTCACAAATGCAGCGGTTAAAGTAGCTCTGGTTAAAGGTTCTCTCAAAGTTTGTGAATACTTTATAGACACAAGTATAACTATATGTCAATTTTTGTCCATAATATTGCCAGTGAGCAATATACAAACATCATTGACCTGTTTTTCTCAATAAAATGACCTTACATATTATTTTATTTGTATTTGCTTGTTAAATAATTTCATTTTTTTTAGAATTGCCTCCAAACTCTATTGCTTCCATTCAAATTGAACAAAGCGCGTCTTCTGTGCACTTCTTAAATAAGTCCCCTGTGGTTTGTGTGTGTAATAGCGACTGGTAAATAATGCGGAAATGTTCAAATTCGGTATCTTCTCACTCAAATGTAAGTTTCATGTCCTTCGGGTCATTCTGGGAGTAATTTATAGGAATAAACCAAGGGCAAGGTGAGATTTTTTTTGTATTACAATATAAAAGAAAATGTGCAGTAACAATATATTTGACGATGTAACTGACAACTTTCTTAACAGTGGAATACATCGATAAGATATGTATACATAATATCAAATATCTGAGTTGTCTGTTGTGTATTCAGTGCATTTTGCCCACTCATTTATTCATTTGCTTCATTCCTGTGAACGCTGGTTAATCTGCTTCTCTGTTACTGACCA
>BJKM01000170.1:985000-1054577 GCA_015082035.1 Chaenogobius annularis | reverse complement strand
TTTTTTTTTTTTTTTTTTTTACTATAAACGACTACATCAGTATTGAAATTTTGCGTCTCGTCCAAACAGTCACAAACTCTAGTTGAAGACATGCAACATTTGAATATCGCGTTGGTATTCACTTTTACATGACAAAACAAGAGTGGATTTCAAAATAAAATGTGTAAACAAAACCTGTAAAATGAGCCCCGAAAGTGCAGAAATGCCAGTCATTTCACATTTGTCTGATAATGAAACCTCAACGAACACAACGTCTGTTTGTGTCGCTTCTTTGTGCCGGTCCCGAGCCTGGACAAATCCGACGGGCTTGAACGTGCAGAAAACCCCCCGACACGACTTTCCTACGTTGAGTTTTGACGGTTAATCTTCTTTAGCGGGTCACCGAGGCGGCCGCGAGCAACAATGGCCCGTTTCTTTAGCCACTTTTTTGACCCCGTTTAAGGCGCGTTTTCAAGTTTTTTTCCTGTTTATTTTCTTCTGATTATTACTTTGTTTGGAGTTCGTCTTGAGGTTTATCGGTTTGTGAAGAACGGATGGAAATGGCAAGAAGTGCTGAGTTCTTAAAGGAAATCCTGCAATCTGTGTCATTGACGTAATGAATAAAGCTGCAACTAAGGATTATTTTAGTAGATTAGTGTCAATCAAGACTGTTTAAATCCATTTAAAAAGAAAGAAATGTGCCGACTGAAGGTTTCTAGATGGAGAATACGTTCAAATAAAATGTATTATTGCTGAAAAACACAAATGGTTTATTCTTTTTTGGACATTTATATTGATTAATGTCAGTCTTTGTTCTAAAACGTCTTTTTCCGCGTGTTTTAGAGTCTGCAGAGAAGCATCACCGTCAGAAAAATACAACTACAATGATTCATTTTAGTCGTCGTCGTATGCTTTTGTTTTGGCAGCTCGTGTCCAACCAGGAAGTGAAATTATGAATGTTTAAACTGCGCAAACGACGTGAGAAATCGTAAATACGATAAACCGCATTTTACGTTTTCACAGACGAGTCAGAGCACGAAACGAGTACGAAACGTCACTTTTTCCAAGTGTTTTTCTCCGTGATTTTGTTGCTGTTCCGCGCCTGAACCCGACTCGCAGGAATAAAGCAACGTTACACTCGTTATTTTGCTAATCGCAGTGAAATTGGAGACTTAACGGCCGAAATGCGAACGGCAAAACGAGTGTAAGAATCCTGCACGTTTCAGAACACGTTTGTCGAATGTTAAAATACAGAATTACACGCTTTATTTTGTTTTCACAACGAAACGCCTCAGTAAACACGCTGTCATTCATAAATCTTAACGTTTCACAGCGCGTTTTGTCACCTCCTCGACAGATACTTGGATGCAGCTCTGGGTTTAAACTCTACGGTCGTCCCCCCCGAGGCGGCTGCTGTTCACATGTTTCTCAGATGATCGTCCTCACGGCAACCGCAGACTGTTAAGAGACTTGGAACCGGCTCAAAACAACAAAAAAGAACTTGAAATCAGAGACGGCGTCGATTGTGTGTTCGTTCTGTTGCGTTAAAGTCCCAAAATGACACACACACATTTTTAACATCAGACCAATGCAGTCTCTCTCAAACCCCTCCGACATCAAAAGAAAACACTCTGGCGTTATTTAATCTCATTCTCATCATTAATACGCTTCAGTCGGCACATTTCAGCCTTTTCTTCGGTCAAATGTGTGAAAATGTCGATATACAGAAGAAATAATAGCAGAATACTAAAACGAGCTTTAGTTTCAGCCTTTAATTTGACCTTTTAACAGTTTTTCATCACCCACAGATGATATTTGGCTTTCTGAAGAGCACCAGATCTGAACCTGGACCACGTCGGCTCCAAATCGAGTCTCAACGCGGTCTACAAATGACAGAATGCTACGTGATTAACCCAAACGCATTTGTCTCTAACTGAAGGGGGCGGCGGCGGGGGCGGCGGCGCGCCCGGGTGCACTGCTCAGAGGCTAAATTACATCTGTGGCCTTGAGTTCAACACGTCGGAACAGATCTGCAGAGGTCACGCGGTCACAAGCGGCCGTGTTTTCCAGCAGAGGCGTGACCTTTCACCCTGTCCCGTGTCGCTTCTCTGTTGCAGACGGTCCGTACGGGATCTTCGCCGGGCGCGACGCCTCCCGGGGCCTGGCCACCTTCTGCCTGGAGAAAGACGCCCTGCGGGAGGAGTACGACGACCTCTCCGACCTCACGGCGGTCCAGATGGAGAGCGTGCGGGAGTGGGAGATGCAGTTCATGGGTAAAAGCGCCGCTAAAAGTCCAAATCATCGTGTGGTTTCAAATGTGGCGGAGCGGAAATGGAGCTTGAGCGTCTGCGATCGATAGTCGGGCGTTGGCGATGGTTTACAACCGGCGCAATCCAGTTTAAGCAGGAAAACGCCACTAAAACCTTCTTTTAAATGTACCGCATCGTTAGAAAGCGTCAACAACATGAAGTAACGGACAGAATTACACAATAATCAGCCACAGAAGTCACTCATTCATCGATCTACAGCTCGTGTTGCAAACGATGAACTCTAATCTGGCAAAGAAAATGTACACACGATCACATTTATTGAACACTAAATTGATATCGTATTTGTTTTGTTTAGTGTGTTTGGCTCGGGACAAAAAAGAGGCCACGTCGCGATCTCGTTCTCGTGGGAATTGTCTTTATTGAGCAGGTTTAGGTCCGTGAACTGTGGCCCGGGCCGCTTCAGTTACACTGGTAACCATGCGACTGCTGAGAGGCCACGTCGCGATCTCGTTCTCGTGGGAATTGTCTTTATTGAGCAGGTTTAGGTCAGTGAACTTTGACCCGGGCCGCTTCAGTTACACTGGTAACCATGCGACTGCTGAGCGAGGTGTCGGGAGTCGTATCATCAGTATCGATATCGCAACGGCGTAAATATATCGCTATAAAATGACACGTTTTTTAAAAATGTTTTTAAATGAAAAACGGCAGATATTTAAATCATATTAAAAAAGCAGGTAAAAAATCTGATTTAGGACTTTATGCACAAAATAACTGAAATTAATGTCAGACGTATATTAAATGATTGCAATAACACTCAAGTCCTTGTTATACTGTTTAAAGTGAAAAAGGTTGATTTTATTCTTTTTTTTAAAACCCTGTCTAAATTAAAGTATTTTATTATTTATTATTATTATTTCGTTTTAATAGAACAGAAATAACTGCAGGATTTATACCCAATCTATTAAATATTCCATTATTTGAGACGATACAATACAAACTTAAATATATAGTTAGATGAATGAATGAATGAACCACAAACTGCAGAAATATGACTTCACCCTCGTTGTTTGGGGGAGCGCACGAGACCTTTCTGTCGGTTTGAGGTCATTTTTAATCGTTTTAACTCCCGATAATCCACTCGATATTCTAATTTAGCTTTTCTACAGAACGGCAATCGCAATATTATCCACATTTCCCGCACCTCCGTCTACAGCAGGGCGTGGTTAAGTTCACATCTAGGCGCTAAACGGCGAATGTGACCGACACGCAAAGGAAAGGCATCCATCATTTCAGTCTTTTATTCATGCCAAAAATCCCGATTTAAATTTTTACATTCCTATACGTTGTTGTTGTTGACCGGGTCGTTCCAGTATTTCTCGACCCTTCTGCCGTCGAGTGGAAACAGGTCGATGGGAGCGGCGTTGACGTACGAAACGAGCCCGACACGCTGTCGGCGAGCGGCGCTGAAGGACGGCGTTCAGTGCAGTCCATTTCATGAAACTGGAGCCGTTAATTCAATAGGTTTTTGTTTTGGCCTCGCAAATCTGATTACCGTTATTGGATTATGAAGGTCAAAGACGAAACGCAAACACATTGTCACTGCCCTAAAATGCAAGAGTCCCATTGTTTTAGAGGCGGGTTAATAATCTGTGGACCGACAAAGATACTTGAGTAAAAGTACAGATACAGGTGCAAAAAAAAATACTCTAATCTTGAATCTAATTCAAGTCCACGTGAACCTTCTCCTGGTTTTCTAATTCTGACTTAGTTTGGCGGTGTAGAACCTGCAGTCAATATTTATCAGTTTTACTTGCGTTACGCTGCAGTTTGTGAAGACATTTAGCACAAGATGACAGGAAGTCTAGCTGAATCCCTCTGTGATGTCATCAGCGTGCGACACAGAGACAGGTGACACTTAACTGACAGTTTAAACCATCGTTGGACAAAATAAAGGTGTTCTATGGTGGTGGTGTGTGCCAGATCAGAACTGTTATTTATGTGGAGTTTGGCTCTTGTTTACAGTCTGGTTGCTAGGTAACGGCTGTGGAATGACCTGTACCTACCACCAACCAGGAAGAAACTTTACAAAAATGGTCAAACTGAAGACAAATAAGCGAAGTGTTTAGAGGTCTAAAGAATGGAGGTCTGAGGTCTAAAAGAATGGAGGTCTGAGGTCTAAAAGAATGGAGGTCTGAGGTCTAAAAGAATGGAGGTCTGAAGGAATGGAGGTCTGAAGGAATGGAGGGTCTGAGGTCTGAAGGAAAGTGGCAGGTCTGAGGTCTAAAGGAATGGAGGTCTGAGGTCTAAAAGAATGGAGGTCTGAGGAATGAGGTCTGAGGAATGGAGGTCTGAAGGAATGGAGGTCTGAAGGAATGGAGGTCTGAAGGAATGGAGGTCTGAGGTCTAAAGGAATTTGGAGGTCTGAAGGAATGGAGGTCTGAGGTCTAAAAGAATGGAGGTCTGAGGTAAAAAGAATGGAGGTCTGGGAAAAGGTTCTAAAAGAAAATGGAGGTCTGAGTCTAAAAAGAATGGAGGTCTGAGGTCTAAAAAGAATGGAGGTCTGAGGTCTTAAAGAATGGAGGTCTGAGGTCTTAAAAGAATGGAGGTCTGAGGTCTTAAAAGAATGGAGGTCTGAGGTCTTAAAAGAATGGAGGTCTGGAGTCTTAAGAAGGAGGTCTGAGGTCAAAAGAATGGAGGTCTGAGGTCTAAAAGAATGGAGGTCTGAGGTCTAAAAGAATGAGGTCTAAGGTCTAAAGGAATGGAGGTCTGAGGTCTAAAGGAATGGAATGTCGTCTCATCCGTCATAAGTAAAAGTATTTAAGTTACTCCTTTTAAGAAATATACCATAAGAGTAAAAAGTAATTATTTAGATTGAGAACTGTTTGTTTCTGGTCATTATGGACAATTTTCCAGGTTATTTTAATGTAGTTTTGTTCTTAACTTAAAACGATGCAGATGTTTCCGTAAATGTGCTGAAGCATTAAACCCCTATGCCATTTCTGCAGTCGAAAACCTTAAGTAAATATACTTTTCAGTCGGATTCAGAAACGTAATGGAGTAGAAGTACAGATACGTGCTCTCAAATGTAGTGAAGTAAAAGTTAGAACGTATTCCCTGTAAAATGTACTCGAGTAAAGCACAGATACCGTTACCGCCGCTGTCCGTAAAGGTAATGTAAAGACGTTTCGCCACTCATCCAAGTCGTTTCTTCAGTTCCTCTGTAGCGTGGATTAAAGATGACTGCGCGAGCGCTCGTCCCGTTCACGGGCCATGTTTTGGTGGGTTTAGACCGAGACCTGGGTCTGTTCCACAAAAGGGTTCTTGTATTGTCATCCAGGCGCCAGAACCTGAACTGAAACGGCAGCCAAGGCCGCTTTTGTGGCTCCGTTTCAGTTTGGCTTAAGTTAGCGCTGGCATATGGCTGTTTAATTACCGTGATGTCAATATTTAGTTTATTTCATTTAATTTCTTTAATTTCTTTAACTTATTATTATTTAATTTTTTTTTTTTTTTATCTATTTAATCTTTATTTTTTATTTATTTTATTGGACACAATTATCAACACAGTTATGTTAAATCAAATATATTCATGTATTAGTCCATTTTAACTGAATAAATCAAGGCAAATTTAGACTTCACAAACTTTAATATTTTAGGTTGAGATCTGGCTCCTTTTTTAGTCTTTATTTTTTTATGAATGACTTGACATAACGTGACTCAAGTTGAACCCAAACGGCACTGAAGGACGAGTCGGACTGAGACCGCTGCGGTGACGCTTCTCCCCCCCCTTTTGCCCGTCTCGTTTCAGAAAAGTACGACTACGTGGGGCGGTTGCTGAAACCCGGGGACGAGCCGTCGGAGTACACGGACGAGGAGGACATCAAGGACCATCTAAAACACGACTGAAAATCCGATGAAACGCCGGAAACAATTCGACCAAAGTCACGACGAGCCCGAGAGAGCGGCTGCCTCCAGGACGAGCCCCCCTCCCCCCAGAAAACCCCCTCAAATGTCCACACCTCCCGGCCGCGATGTACGATGTCCTCCTACGTCTTTTGAACATTTTAACGGACACAGAAAAGACGCCGTGCCATCTTTGTTTTCTTTGTGTTTCCCTCTCGCTTGTATAATTCAACGTTTTGGGGTCAAGACCACCGCTTTGATAATCACGGCTTGTTTGTCGAGTAGGCGGGGTCAATCTTTAGCTCTTTTTTTTTTGTTTTTTGTTTTTTAGCAGCGCGAAAATAAACGGATGTCGGTGTTTTGTCGTCTCTCCTTTTTAAAGCCCCCGTTTCGCGGATCGGAAAGCGCGGGGGAGAAAAGCCGCGGCCACACCAAAGGCAATGTCGCTCGAGTCGAAATGCAGCGTTTCTATATCGTTTGTCCACTTTTGTGATTGTAGAAGTTTGTAGCGTTCACTTCAAATTGGCGGCGGAAAGGTAAAACGGGAAGTCGCACCAAGGGGCCGGTCCTTTCCCGCCCAAAACCGACATCACTCCTCCTTCGGAGAAAACCCGCGGACGGGAACGTCGGGTTGGAACGTACGGTGTGCAAACGTTTTCGTCGGGCGTCGTCAGTTCCCGGCGGACAAAACCTCCGGCGAGGCGTCCGCGGCGGTCCCGTGGCGGTCCCGCGGCGCGCCTGACCCAGAGCGTTCCGCGAAAAAAAGCGCCGCGCGAACATTTTTAGGACCGTTTTTTTTAAGAAGTTGGAGGAATCGCTACGGGTGAAATGTGGGCGTGTCCAGGTTTGACAATGTACACGTTTTTTGTTTGTTTTTTTGGGTCAAATGTTCGTCTGAGGTGGAAATGGTGTCGTGTACGAAGTGTTAAAGGTTTTAGAATCCACTGACTAAATTAAAAAGATGTATGAAATAAAGTCTTTTACTTGTGAACTTTCGGTCACATTTTATGATCGACTACACTTTTCTGACAAAGACTTGAACACGCGGTTAATTACGATTGGCTCGGCGTCCACTTAATTAATACTCTTCTGAAGTAACTCCTGAGCCCTTCATAACCAGTCAGAAGTCTTTGTTCAGGTGTAGTTACTAGTATTATCGAGTGGTACCAAATACCTACTCGATACATGCACCTTTTGAGTAGTAACTTGTGCGATCTGTTATGTTACTTTGACTTTAGTTTATTTCTTATTTCTACGTTCAAATTGGGGGGAAAAGTGCACAAAAACTACAATAAACAATGATATTCACGGCTTTACGCGACAAACTATGGCTTTAAAGCGGGATGAGCCTCAGAATCCTTTTTAGAATGCACAATACTGACAAAAAGAAGCAAAAAATAACTAGCAAACGGGTGTAAACACTTGTTGGTTAGTGTCTGTAATGACTCAAAAGTTACTTATTTGACTCTCTACAGCTCAAATGTGGTCATTCTTTTAAAAAACTCCACTAGTACAAAGAAAATGTACTCGTGTTGAATACTGAGCGCCAAAAACAACCTTCCATCTCATTTATTGAAGCCGATATCGTAATAATGATCATTTGTGACACTCCTAAAAGTCAAAACTGGACAAAATGTACATCAACGTTCTGAATTCAAGTCGTTCATCTTTTGCCTTTCTCGCGCCGACAAAAACGTTTGCACAGACCTGTACGTGACGTGGGTTGTTTTTGTTTTTTTCGATCGCTTCACGAGTCCAAAAAAAGGGAAGTTTGTCCGGGATATTCAATTCTACAAACCCAAATAACACGATTTTAAAAATGTTTACATGGGAAGCCAGCCGCACGTCCATAGATATTCATGATGATTTTTTTTCTTTTACTCCATCGCGAATCCAAACGGTCCAAGTATTATCGTGCCTTATTCTGTTGTCAGTCAGTGCCCCCCATAGGCTCAACGAGGCAAGATGTGTTTGGTCACCTTCACTCTTCTCTGTAAATACAATTACTCAGTGTTACTGCCATACCAATGTAGTGATAACTCATTTTATGCTACGTCGTATTGGCCGAATCTGCCCTTTATTTCTGTTTTGTGTTCCTACTTTTTCATTATTTTTATTTTTTTTGTTCATTTGTCACGTCCCGAATGGAATGATTAAAAATGTCGCTGGATTAGTTTTGGGATCAGGAGCTGTTGTTGTTCATTTTGTCCTCTTCTTCTACTGTTCTGTTTTTGTCCCTTGTAAATATCTCGTTTTAGGATTATAGAGCATGTGCAGCCACGCGAGCTCTGCCGAATCACCGCGTTCTGTATTTAAATGTCGGGTGTGTGTGTGTGCGTGTGTGTGTGTGTGCGCGAGCGTGTCTGAGCGAAGGGATTGTTCGAGCATCAATAAATCGATTTGGTTAGTAATAAATCGAGACGTCTGCGTTTTGTTTTGACCCGAACGGTGAGTAGCGCTTGATTACATTCATACTTTTGTACTTTTACTCCCCCTTGAGTAATAGTCAAGTGTTGAAATGAGCTGCGACTTTTTAATTGGAAAGTGAAATCTATTTAAGTACTTTTAAGTGTGTTTTTGGTGTAAAAGGTAAAAGTATTCCGTGCAAATGTTTGGTATCCATTAGAAGACGAGATGAGAGGGAAATGTGTTCTTGATCAACATTTGTCCTGATTTTTCAATGTTTTTAAGTCTTTTTTTGTTTTTTTGCTATAACCTTATTCCAAAAATGGATTCAAATTCATTATTTGCCCCAAAATTCTACAAACAATTCCCCGTAATGACGACGTGACAGAAAGCTGTTCCAAAGCTTTCAGAATTCATAAAAAATATGAATAAATCGAAGTGTTTTGCCGTGACGAACAGCTCTGGTTTGATGAAACGAAGACTCTTTGGCGTGAACAGAAGCGTCAGGAGGAAACCCCGGCTCGCCACCTGGACCGGACCATCCCTGCAGTGAAGCGTGGCGGTCGTGGCAGTGGCGGTGGGGGCATCATGATGCGGAGATGTTCTTCAGAGACTGGATCAACAGACGAACGCAGCGGTTTTGAGCTGCTCCAGAGCCTCTGGACCTCAGACCGGATCCGAGGTTCATCCTCCAACCAGACGACAAGCACACAGAGAACGACCTTTCATGTTGTCATTACGGGGTTTCGTTTGCGGAATTTTGAGACAAACAATGGATGTAATTTCTTTTGGAACGAGGCCGTGACATGTGACAAAACGTGTAAAATGTGATGCACTTTCAGGATGAACCGTACATTTGTGTTTGCTCAAGGCCAGGACTTTGGTTTAGTGTGTTCGCAGTGACATTCGGCCCAAACAGAGACTCTTTTTCAGTCCAAGTATGGAGTAGAAATGATGTAGTGAAGTAAAAGTAACAACTATCCGCTCTAAAGACCAGTACTTTTGAGTTGCGTTACTTTCCGCCATGCGCCGCTCGCCTCACTGTGAGTAAACGTGTTCTCTTCCCACTGTGAGCAAATCGAGGTGAAAAAAATCTTTATGTTGACAACTTTAGAATTATGTGAACGTTTATGTTGCTTGCTCTGCTCCTTCAGATATGATTTAGTCTCATTTTAATGTCTTTTGTGCTTTTAATATAATGCATTGTTCTTCAAACTATAAATCCTGACCTTGAGTAATATCATTTGAACAGTAACGCTGCTCTCGTGGGGAATAAAAACGGATTAAAAAAATAAAATAAATAATCAAATGCATTTTTAACAAGCCAACAGCGCCGCCTGCTGCTGCGGATGAACCCGGCACTGCAGCTGCGCCGTCAGAGCGAAACGGAACACAAAACCCGTGGGTCCGTTATAACTCGCCGAGCAACCGAATCGAACGGGAAGCGGTCACTTTGTATGCGCTCGTGATCGGCGGACACCCCCCGAGAACCCGCCGAGGACCACCCCGGCATTAGGGACGTTGTTAGACCCGAGAAACGAGCGCGACGCGGCGGGTTTTGCGCAGAGATAACGCCGCTCTTCATCTTTTTTTCTGACGCTTTCCAAAGAGGTAAGCTTCTGAATGCGCGGAGAAATGACGTGAAATGAAGGAATGAACGCGTGTGTGATGACTGCGTGATGTTTGTAGACCCCTGTCAAAGCAGAAGCCCCCGCGTGCAGTCGTCGTCATGGCAGAGCAGCTCTCCCAAAGTGAACTGGACTATCCTTTTAAACTTCTGGAGTATTTCAATGGATTCAGGATCTCTAAGGCAAGTAACACAAAGAAATGAATGAATAAAGACTACAATGTGCAAAATAAAGTGTCAGTGATACGAGTGTGAAACTGAGGGAAACCGTGAAGAAATGGCAACAAATATATAGAAATTAAACATTCTCTGCCGGAATTTGTGGCATTATTTGTGTGGAGTTGTGGGGTAAATTATGCATGTTTTCTTTGTTGTAATTTAAATCACATTATTTATTTAATCTTATCTTATTTTGTATTTTTATTTTATCTTATTTTGTATTTATTTTATCTTATGTATTTATTTTATCTTATTTTATTTTGTATTTATTTTATCTTTTATTTTGTATTTATTTTATCTTATTATATTTTTTATTATTTTAACATCACAAATCACCAGAGAGAAAAATCTAAATCAAAATTAAAACTAATTCCAAAACAAACGTAATTTTAATCACATTTCACTTTTAAAAGGAAAATAACTTAAACTGTCAAAGAACCTGTTTTTAATCAATAAAAGCCTATTTAAAAGAATGTATTTGCAAAGTAATATCATTTTCAGTCAGTTTCGTGTCTTCTGTGGAAATATTAAAATAAAACTGTTTTAAACTCTTTTGGACTTCCAAAATGCAGCGTACAATTTTTTTTAAAAAAAAGTCCCATAAACGATTTACTATTAACATGGTTTATAAATCAGTGCAATAAGTAATAACTGTAGGTGTTTTCTGTGCGTTGTGTGTGCGGCTGGACAAATCAAGACTTTAAACTCCTTTCGGTTTGAGTTTGGCGACGCGTTTGTCCTGAGGTGATTTGGAGTGGCCTAGTTTTGACCCGGGTGTGACGGAACAACCCGGCGACTCTTCACAAAGGACTGAAACACAAGACGACGGGACTCTGTGACTCTGGATTCAGCGTTTCATCACAAACGCTCAGGGTCTCGTTTTGTCAAGCGTTGGGTTCAAAAAGTGTTGTACAGGTTCAGTTCGTGCTCTAGAAAAGGGCAATTTAAGGTGGAAATGAGCGGTCCGGTCCAAAAACCCTGGACTTTCTGCGTTCTGGCTTTGAAGAGACTAAATGTGAGCAAGATTGAGGGGATTTTGTGGAAGTTTATGTACGTTTCAGTAAGAATTCTAAATGAGAAGTGTCTTTGGGCGCTG
This sequence comes from Chaenogobius annularis, assembly GCA_015082035.1. Classification (NCBI taxonomy): domain Eukaryota; kingdom Metazoa; phylum Chordata; class Actinopteri; order Gobiiformes; family Gobiidae; genus Chaenogobius; species Chaenogobius annularis. The sequence continues at coordinate 1,043,077 of BJKM01000170.1, read as the reverse complement.
AACGACGAGCTCAGCGCCAACAGCTTGAACTGGGCATGAAAGACTGGCCAAAGAGGACATATTCATAAACCAGGTCCAAACCGGAACTGCACCGAATCAGAGGAACGGCTATTCTCTGCTGGGCGTTTCCTGAGGGTTGGAAGTCGCCCTGGAAGAGCTCGGGAGTAGAGCCGCTGCTCCTCCACATCGCGAGGATCAGCATCAGCCCAGTCCCACCGCGAGAAGATCTGGATCAGGACCTGACACTAGATCTTTGCACTGGTTTTGTGTATCTGTCTCCAGCAGAAGACGATGCTTTGTTTGGATGAACGCATAAAGTTTTATTTGAACACTTGCATTCGAAGAGGACAAAACATGACTGCACTGGTCCAGAACAGGTTTGTGGATCGGTCGAGACGTTTTAAAGTATATCGTTTGAGAAAAATAATCGAAATCGGCCCAGCGATATCGGCCCTCGGTTTCTCTGAATTCTAAACGCTTCTAAAAAACTCTTCTTGAAATGCTGCGGAAACGGCACCATCTCGAGAAGATCCTCTGAAGATCCTCTGAAGATCCTCTGAAGATCCTCTGAAGATCCTCTGCCTTTGCTGTCTGCAGATATTCATAGTTTCAACATCAGCCAAGTTAGATGATATTTGTTTTGTTTTTGTATCCGTATGGACGAATTCGGTCATTTTAGGGACTCCTCTAATGTTGATCATAAAATGTAACGCGTTGTGATTGTAATAAAATGTGTGCTTTTTCTTCATTGTCGGGACGATGCACAAAATCATGAAAAACTAAATTAAAAAAACTGGAGTAGCTTTTTATTGCGAAGCACTTCGGTCACATTGAGCGTGTGAAAGGCTCTTTAAATAAAGGTTGATTGATATCAAGGTTATTCCAGCCTCGCACCAAGGTCTTTGGTTCAATTCCCCGACTCAACTGAGCGTTTGTGTATGGAGTTTGCATGTTCTCCCAGTGTGTGTGTGTGTGTGTGTATGGTTTGCATGTTCTCCTGTGTGTGTGTGTGTGTGTGGCGTTTGCATGTTCTTCCCGTGTGTGTGTGTGTGTGGTTTTGCCATGTTCTCCTTGTGTGTGTGTGGCGTTTACATGTTCTTCACGTGTGTGTGTGTGTGTGTGTGGTTTGCATGTTCTTCCGTGTGTGTGGGGCGTTTGCATGTACTCCCCGTGTGTGTGTGTGGTTTTTGCATGTTTTTCTTGGTGTGTGTGTGGTTTGTATGTTTTTTCTTGTGTAGGTGTAGCGTTTGCATGTTCTCCTCTGTGTGTGTTTTGGCGTTTGCATGTTCTCCCCGTGTGTGTGTGGCGTTTCATGTTTCTTCTGTTTGTGTGTGTGTGTGTGTGTTTGGCATTTGCAAGTTCCCCCGTGTGTGGTGTGTGTGTGTGTGGCATTTGTGCATGTTCTCCCCGTGTGGTTGTGTCGTTTGCATGTTCTCCCTGTATGTGTGTGTTTGGCATTTGCATGTTCTCCCCGTGGTGTGTGTCGTTTGCATGTTCTCCCTGTATGTGTGGTGTTTGGCATTTGCATGTTCTTCCCGTGTGTGTGTGGCATTTGCATAATTCTCTGTGTGTGTGTGTGTCGTTTGCATGTTCTTCCGTGTGTGTGTGTGTGTGGCATTTGCATCTTCTCCCGTGTGTGTGTGTGGCATTTGCATGTTCTTCCCGTGTGTGTGTGTGTGTGTGTGTGTGTGTGTGTGGACTCTCCCCCATCTGTTGAAGTGACCCTCACCCTTTCCCTGGCGTTCCTCCGGTCCAGATCATCTTCTCCGCGTGCGAGTTGGGCGTGTTCGACCTCCTGCTGACCTCTGACCCCCTGAGCGCGGCCCAGATCGCGGCTCAGCTGAACCTCAGCGCGGACGGGGCGGAGCGGCTTCTGGACGGCGCTCGTCGGCATCGAGATCCTGGAGGTGGAGACCACCCCGGGGCACAGGTCAATTATGTCACAGTTTTCTCTCCCACAAAACTGTTGTATTTTACTTTGGAAACCGATGTTTACGCTCCAAACCAGGCAGCTTCTTCACGACCCGCGAGTGAGTCCAGGATTATTAGATTATTCAGGTCAAAATAAGATAATCGAATAATCACAACTGTCTCTGTCAAAGGTTAAACACACATTTCACACTGAACACAATTATATTTCAGATTGACTCAACGTTTTGCCCGTTTGTCCCAGTTTGACCATTTTTGTACAGTTTATAACTGTACTTCCTGGTTGGGACACGAGCAACAATATGACACAGGTAGAGGTAATTCCACAGCTGTTACCTAGCAACCAGACTGTAAACAAGAGCCAACATCCAATAAATTGACACACAGTTCTGATCTGACACACACAATAACACCATAAAACACCTTTATATGCGTCCAACGACGGTTTAAAGCCGGGCCAGAAAAAGTTAAGTGTCGACTGTCTCTGTCGCACACTGATGACATCACAGAGGGATTCAGCTCGACTTCTCTGTAATTTTAAACTCTTTATTTCTCTCTTCACCAAGTACAAGTTTATTGGAAGTCAACTTGAATACGTGTTTAGTACAGGTTCTACACCACCATGGATTGGTTTGGAGTTCAGTCCCTCGTTGGGAGTGGAACGCGGATGTTTCGGACCCTCCAAAATTCCCCGTTTGTTGCCCCAAAAGCGGAAACACCTGAGTCCATTTGTCCTTTTTACACCTCCGACTGTTCGCGTCATACATTTTGATCTGGAACACGATGTCTTTCACTGTGTGTTTTTTAAATGCTGCTGGTCGTGGGAAAAGGGAACATTTTTACGATCCGTTATTAGTGAAGTAATCGTACTTTTGGGCTTTGTGGATTGTTTGCAAACGCTTTTCGAAACACAAACGTCTTGTCAAACTCAACACAGATGTGGAGGAGGAGGTCACGTTGCTCAGTCGGGTTGTTTTTTGTGGTTTTTCAGCTCTGTACATGCAGCACTGACGTGTCTAACCTGTATCTGGCAAAAGGCAGTCCCAAGTCTCTGTACGACATGATCCTGTACCAGTCCCAGACCATTTACCCGCTGTGGCACACACATGGCCGACGCCGTCAGGTCTGGAACTGTGAACGCCACAAATCATGTAGTAGAGCGAGTATCATGTAGTAACCCTTGTGTAATAACCATCATGTAGTATCCTTGTGTGATAACCATCATGTAGTATCCTTGTGTAATAACCATCATGTAGTAACATTGTGTAATAACCATCATGTAGTATCTTTGTGTAATAACGATCATGGTAAGTATCCTTGTGTGTGATAACCATCAGTAGTATCCTTGTGTAATAACCATCATGTAGTATCCTTGTGTAATAACCACACTTTATCGTTGTAGTTTCTTGTGTAATAACCACACTTTATCGTGTAGTATCCTTGTGTATATAACCACACTTTATCCTGTAGTATCCTTGTGTAATAACCACACTTTATCGTGTAGTATCCTTGTGTAATAACCACACTTTATCCTGTAGTATCCTTGTGTAATAACCACACTTTATCATGTAGCATCCTTGTGTAATAACCACACTTAATCTTGTAGTATCTTGTGTAATAACCATCATGTAGAAACTTCTGTAATAATCATCATGTAGTATCCTTGTGTAATAACCCACTTTATCGTGTAGTTTCCTTGTGCAATAACCACACTTTATCATGTAGTTTCCTTGTGTAATAACCACTTTAATCGTGTAGTTTCCTTGTGCAATAACCACACTTTATCCATGTAGTTTCCTTGTGTAATAACCACACTATCATGTAGTTTCCTTGTGTAATACCACACTTTATCGTGTAGTATCCTTGTGTAATAACCACACTTTATCGTGTATTTCCTTGTGTATAACCACACTTTATCGTGTAGTTTCCTTGTGTAATAACCACACTTTATCGTGTAGTTTCCTTGTGTAATAACCACACTTTATCGTGTAGTTTCTTGTGTAATAACCACACTTTATCGTGTAGTTTCCTTGTGTATATAACCACACTTTATCGCGTAGTATCCTTGGGTAATAACCACACTTTTATCGTGTAAGTTTCCTTGTGTAATTAACCACACTTTATCGTGTAGTTTTCCTTGTGTAATAACCACACTTTTATTGTGTAGTTTCCTTGTGTAATAACACACTTTATCATATGTAGTAACCCTTGTGTAACCAACTTTATCATCATGTAGTTTCTTGTGTAATAACCACACTTTTACTACTAAGTTTTTAAGATTCCTATATTTTTGCATTATTCTCACTTCTTCATCAACTTCTGGACAGTTTTTTTTAATTTATTTTTTTATTTATGTCATTTTATTTTTTCAAATCTGGAAACATGGAACACGACCAGAGAGCAATAGCCAAAATAAAAATAACACAAGTAGCACAGCCCATTAGAATGTCAGTCCTGCCAAAAGTAAGCTCAGAAGGTATCCATTTATTGTGTCCATGGCAGGAGTTTTGAGGCCCAAATACAGCAGTCCCTTTGTTGATTTCAGTTCAATATTTCTGAGCAAAAAACATGGAAATGGTTTACCTTCTGGCCGCCACACTTTCTCCAACAGTTCGAACCGTAACAATTTTTTAATTTGTTTGCGATTAATCTTGCTAAAACACGATTCTAACACACCGTACACCTGTTTATTATTTGCTTGTTTTTTGTTCAGGGAAGGAAAGAACCAAAATGAGAAAACCTTCGGCCTTCCGTCAGAGCAGATCTTTGAAGCCATCTACAGGTTTGAGCTTTCGTCCTGCGTTTTCGTCCTTCGTCGCTACAGTTTGGCTCCGTTTTTAGCCTTCAGTCGCGCGTTCCGTGTTTTCCAGATCGGAGGACGAGATGCTGAAGTTCATGGGTTTGATGAACTCTTCGTGGATCCTCGACGGACACGACATCGTCACGGCGTTCGACCTCGCGCCGTTCCAAACCGTCGTAGACCTCGGTGGTAAGAACGCCAGAGCTATAACGTTACAACTTTTACTTAGCTCCCTCTGCTGGCTGGAGGGATTGATCAAATGGGCCAAGAAAATGACAAATGCTTGAAATGGGTTCAAATACTGCCTTTTCTCTTGCCATATCAAGGTTGGCAGCTTAAAAGTTCTCCTCCCTGAACCGGGTCACACTGTACCCACATTTAAAGTGCCTATGACGGGTTTTGACACTTTATTTGGTGTATTTTTACCTGTTGTACATATAAATGATAGTTTTACACCAATCGAGGAAGTATTTGTGGAGAAAACGTTGAAGAATCTGTAGAGAATGACAGGAAGTGACATCACACCAGGGACACCATTCCAGTCAAAGTTTATGCAGAATTTACACAAACAAACTACTTTTTTGACATTCTAAACATGAATTCAACTAAATAAAGTCGCTCTCATGTATTTGTATTTGTCAAATAAAAAAATGGTGACATTAGATGAGTTTTGGCCCAGTGGTTGCTGGGTAATTTCTTAGTGTGATGTCATCAATCACAAACAGGAAGTGAAATTATGAACCTAAAAAAATTTGCTATTCTGGGATTACGTTTTTAGCAAAGTTCTACATATATTCATCTTAACTGCATTTTAGTTCAATGAGTCGCCCGACCTGTCATAGGCACTTTAAACTTACTTTACCGTGGGAAAAGAAACAAAAGCTAGCTTGACGCGGCATGTTAACGTGTAATGAGCGGGATTTTGAGGCAGGAATGCTCAGATCGAGTCTGGAGATGATTTATATGGACTTATAAGAGACCTTCGGATCTCGACCTTTGCCTCACAAATCTGGGAAATTTGAAACAGTGTTTTTTCTGAGGCTCAGAGAAGACGAGCTCGTAAACAGGATTGATGAAACTAGTGTGAAAGAAAGCTAAATACAACTGCAGCTGTTATATTTAGGTTATATAGCACTTTTTTGAGCTGTACGCCATGTTATTCAGGTTTTCCACTGCCTCTACCGTGACCTTTAAATACTGGTCCATATAAGATGATTTGTTTGTGCTTGATATTGCCTGACACTCACAGTAGCCGCATCGATCATGTGTGTATTCCCCAGGATGCACCGGGGCGCTGGCTCGTGAGCTGTGCCGGCAGTATCCCTCGTCCGCGGTCACCGTGTTCGACCTGCCGTCCGTCACCGAAGCTGCGCAGAAACACTTCGCTCAAGACGACGACAACATCACGTTTCAGAGCGGTCAGCGCTTAAGTCGTACTCCGAACGCCTGAACCGTTTAGTCACACTTTTTATGTGGTGAACGTCCAAGTGCGAAGGCCGAAAACACCAGCAGCGACGTTTCAGCTGGGTTCACACGTTCACCACGTCGGAATTGGGACTAAACCAAAGAGCTGTTTCATGAAACTAGTTTACTTTCTAATCCGGGCTCAAATGGCTCACTCGGTCGCTATGGAAATTTAGACGGAGGATTTACTCGGTCTGGAGCAAGTTTAAAGTCCCAGAGACTCTTGGAATTATGATTTATAGATTACATGAATATATAATTTGATCACAAATTTATGAATGAACAAACATGAGCAGCAGATTAGACAGTGGGTTTTGTGACGGTAAAATCCTCCTGAAGCGTAAAAGTGTCATAAAGTTTGACCCGTGATTCATTTACGCTTCTCTTCTGTTTGTATGCTTCTTTTTCCCTCTTCTCTGATGGGCGTGTCTTAAAGGGGTTTTGAGGGGGGCGTTGTCTTAAAGGGGTTTGGAGGTGGGCGTGTCTTAAAGGGGTTTTGAGGGAGGTGGGCGTGTCTTAAAGGGGTTTTGACGGAGGTGGGCGTGTCTTAAAGGGGTTTTTGACGGGGTGGGCGTGTCTTAAAGGTGTTTGATGGAGGTGGGCGTGTCTTAAAGGGGTTTTGACGGAGGTGGGTGTGTCTTAAAGGGGTTTTCATGGAGGTTGGCGGGTCTTAATGAGGTTTTGGTGGAGGTAGGCGTGTCTCAAAGGGGTTTTGGTGGAGGTGGGCGTGTCTTAAAGGGGTTTTGAGAGAGGTGGGCGTGTCTTAAAGAAGTTTTGTGGAGGTGGGCGTGTCTTAAAGGTGTTTGATGGAGGTGGGCATTTCTTAAAGGGGTTTTGATGGAGGTGGGTGTGTCTTAAAGGGGTTTTGGTGGAGGTGGGCGTGTCTTAAAGGGGTTTCGGTGTATGAGGGTTCAATTTGGACCAAAGAAAGTGTAAATATACTAAATATATTATGTTTTTCTTGATGAATACTGTGTAGGGCAGTCTTCCGTCACTGTGGTCAGACTTATTACTGACTTTTTATCGTTACTTTTGGGATTGACTGTGTTTCCAGGAGATTTCTTCACCGATGACCTCCCCCCGGCCGACCTTTTCATTTTGGCTCGAATCGTTCACGACTGGCCCGAGGAGAAGTGCGTGACTCTGCTGCGAAGGATCCACGGCGCCTGTAAACCAGGTCAGAGAGACTCCGGCCTCATTCGTGATGCAAAGAAGAGTGACAGAGCTTTTGGACAAGAGCATTCAACCGTTCACTGTCCACGCTCACAGGACCTTCATTATACCACAAGTCTATGGAACGCGCAGTGTCGGATACAGCTTTGGCTGGCTAGAATTGACATGAGCGTTTGTTTTATTTTGATAGAAATAGTCTCCAGATAACTGTTAAAGCTGGTGTGGAAGGAGGAAGTGGGTTTGTAAAGCTTTCTAACTTGTCACGAGCTCTTTTTGGCCAGAATCACAGCTTTAGAACAGCTTTTTTTCCAGACAAAGTGAGATTTCTTTCTGCTTTTATGATACATTTTCTGGGGAGAAAACTGAATTTATTGATTGCAGAGAAAGAAGTTGGGCACTCCGGCTTTAATGGATGGATGTCGAGGCAGGAATGGACCTGAACTTTAGGGTTGGATGTCTTTTTTCTCCAGGAGATTGGTATTTTGTAGGGATTGATTAAAGGTGGTCTATGACTATTTTGCAGGTGTTTATGTTGTTTAAAAATACACACATTGTTACTGAGAGCGTGATCGCCCCGCCACAGATATGACCCGTAACTTTCCCTCGTGATGTGACTCATTCGTCTCCATGGAGATAGAAACCAGGAGGATATTTCCGTGTTAAATGATGGCGGATTGGTGAAAGCAAAAGATGGGACTTTTTTTTTTTTTTTTTAAATTATGATTATTTTAGTTCCGATGGGTCTTTTTTTTTTTTTTTTTAAATTATGATTATTTTAGTTCTCAACTTGTCAAACAGTTATTTTTATTGTACATTTAAGATTTGTTTAAATAAAGCTTGCAGAATGGAGACTGCAGACTTCTGAACAGAGAATTAAGTGTAGTATTATTATTATTATTATTATTATTATTATTATTATTAGTGTTGTTTTCCTTTTTTTTTTTGACATTTTGATTTAATAATGCCGCTGTCTGTTATGAAGGGTCTTTTTGTATTTGTTTTAGAGTCTGTTTAGTCCAGATAAGAATTACAATGAGCAAAAAGATACTATTCCGATGACTTTAATGGTCGACGGTCACAATAATGTAGATTCCTCGTTGCAGCTCCAGTCTAAACTGCAGGCGTAGCAGGTTTTGGACAGAATAAGAAGACATAATATGACCTGAACTGTTGCTAACGCCTTTCCTTGACCCGCCTCCATCTCCTCCTCTGTCTCCAGGGGGCGCCGTCCTTCTCGTGGAGGCGCTCCTGTTCGAGAGCCGCCGGGGCCCGGTCACCGCGCAGTGCTTCTCCCTGAACATGCTGGTGCAGACCCAGGGCCGCGAGAGGCCGCCCTCCGAGTACGCCGCCATCTTGGACCGGAGCGGTTTCCACGGCGCCCAGGTGAGGCGGACCGGGAAGTGCTACGACGCCGTCCTCGCGCTCAGGTGAGGCCGGGAAGCGTGGGCAAAGCGGTGAACGTTGGAAGTTCGGAAGGCTTCACTGTGAATCGGTAAAGAGACATTTGAGACTGCGCAGTCGTGTTGAGTTAGACGTTAGTAACAGATAATAGTACTTTCTTAGATACTACTCTTATATACTTTCTCTTACACCAGTCCTGATAAAGCTCAATCTCACTCTAAAACTGTTCAGGGGAAAATGACATTCTGACTTCATTTGGAAATGGACAAATTCGATAGACTTTGGACTAATTGGGACTTTACTTTTAATTAAGCCGTGATTTTGTTTGACATTTGTGTTTAGTCGACGTCTCCTTGTGTTTTTCTTTTGACTTCTACTCTTTGGTCGTGTTGTGTTTTGTTGTATTTGTTTATAAAAATTGTAAAAAGAAAACGCTTCAGGAAAGGTCGTATTTTTTGTACCGTTTTTGGAATTCTTTTAATATCGATACTTCAAATGAGTATCTAGTTTAGATACTAGTTTAGATACTAGTTTTGGTATTGATTAGTATCTGATTTTTGATACTTTTGACAACCCTACAATCCCATATATATTATTTTTCCACTGTAGCATTAAAAAGAGCATTAGGAGCTACTATCAAACAGTAAAATTAGATTTATTCTGTTTGGTCCTAAATCTAGCTCATTTTGGTCCTGATCTAGTCCTTATTTAGTCCTGATCTAGTCCAGGTTTAGTTTCGGGTTTTGTCCAATAAATATTGTACAATAATTTACAATATTGTAGCAAATAGATTCATATTTACTAACGATTATTACACAATTTAGGGGTGACTTGAGACAAAAAAGGTTATGAATCACCTGCTTTACACTAGCGCTTTAGACCTTTTTAGTAGTTAAGTTATTAATTGATTGATGGTGATTGTTTAGAAGTATTTGGGGACATTTTAAAGGCTTTATATTCACAGCAGCAGAAAAGGGAATGGATGGAGTGAGTTTTCTGGAGATTTGGGTGTGAATTGTGAGTTTAATCTGCCTTTCTTACAAACAAAGACACTGTTTCACGAGGCGGTTCCTGTAGAAATACTCGTGTGATATCCTGTAATCTCGTGGTCTTTGTTCGGCCAGTGCACTTTGACACAGACACATTGTCAAATCGTAGACATACTTTAAGGTTTAAGAGCCCTTTTAGTCGACTAATCAATCGTTGTCTTTCGTCGACGACAGCGTTTACCCAACACATGTAAATATAAATTCAAATCTGTAACGTCTTATTCCTCGGTCTGTTTGATCCTATTCTCTACTTAAAGAGTTTTTCCTGTATCCATTTACTTGGCAATCAATTCCTGACCTCTCACTGATCAATAATGGGCATTATACTTTCATTGCTTATTCATGATACAGTTGGTATTAAAAGAGAGCAAGTGAATTAACTATGCAATTTGTTTTTATTGGTCACATTATGCCATTTCTGTGTTTAAATACCTCTTTGGTAGAGCTAATATGTTTGATGTGGATTCTATGACACGTTTAATCTGTTTCTATCGTTGTTGAACATGACTACAATCAAATGTGTAACGTGTGTGAGAAAGAGCAGTTTTGTATTGGATTAGTTTGAGATTTGTATTAAAAAACTGTGTCTGCTCAACCCAGGTCTGGTGTATTTGTTTGTCATTCTGACCAAACAACTCAAGGGTCAAAGGTCAGTTTATCACTCTAGTCGCTTGGTCGCACGTTCAACATCCCACCACTTGAACAAACACAAAAACACTCAACTGAATTCCCCTCAAATTGTCTGAACTATCCGCTTTTTACAATGATTTGATTGGATAATTCATTTCCAGGATTTTCTTACAATGCCTGCCAATTGTAGAAAGCAATTTAAGGTATTCAGAGACTGCAATTAGACTTTTAGACCACTAATTTCACTTTTTGCTTAGGCCTAATCATAAAAAGTAGTATTATTTTACGGTTTTGTACTTCATTGAAAGCTTTGATTCTCCGATTATATGTAGGTTTGCAAAACTTTGGGAATTTTCAGTGTTTGTACATTTCCATGGGATTTTCCAGTAATATATGGAAATTGACAGGGAATTAACACTGCAGGAGGAGTCAAAAGTCAGATTGTTAAGAAAATTGTAACATTTCAACAACAAATTCTGACTTTTCAACTCTAAATTCCGACTTCCTGTGACGCTGTTTTTTTTTTTACTGGCAGAACTGGGCTTCCATACGAACGCGTGCAACAGGGCCATTAATGCTGCAGCACTGTTTGTTTATCTCTCCACTTGTCTGCGAGTTGTTTCTTTCTGGTGCTGTGCCTTTAAAAGATAAACCAGAGTGCACTTGTTTCCCAAAAGCTGCTGCGTCACCCACACACCCACATCCACGTTGTTTACACTTGAACTGGTCCGGGGCAACGTGGCTCTGCTCCTGCTGCCTTCTCCGCCCCGGGAACACCGTGATTGTGCATTTTTTCCCCCCCCTCACTGCGGTGTCCGTTCGTGTTTAGTGGAAGGTACAGCGTGTTCTCCAGGTTGACCGCGCAGCTGCTGCCCTCGCGTGTCGCCGGGCGGAAGTGCACTGAAGTCGGGGCTGGTCCTGCTCTCCGCCCCGCTGCTGTTTGTGTCAGGCGGAACTCTCTCACTGCAAACTGCGCCAAAGCAAAGTCTGAGCCCGGTTCTGATCGGCCTGTGCTCTGTACGTACCCTACACTTTCTCTAAAGCTGTCGTGTTTCTTGTGCATTGTGCAGTTGCATTTTTTTCTCCCGGTTGTGTGCAAGTTTGTGTTCGCAGTTTGTTTTCTTTCGCACTCCGTCATTTAAAATGGCGCCAAAGATTAACCACAGTCGTATTTTTGTGAGAAAACCTTTAAATTCTGGCGAACCGAAAAGTAAACAATTTAAACGCCTGTATAAGAAAGTAATCTTCAGTTAAAATGTATAATTGTAATGCCTGGGTAGATTTCTAGAATATTATTGACCCCTAACCTTTGACTGGTTGCTCGAGTTTCATCAGGGGAGTGAGTGAGACAACGCGATACGTGATGCTAACAAACATTAGCTGCTGCTAGCATGCTAACCAGAGGAGCTAACCAGATCTAATAAGGTTTTTTAACATAACATAAATGGAGCAACGCGTTGTAACCCGGCTTCAGTATGCGTGGTTACTTTATCTAGTGTTCGATTCAACGTGTTTAAAGCTGTGATGTGCTCGATTAAAACAGATAAACGGCATGCTAACTGGCTTTAGCTAGTGCTAACTACGCTAGCATTTAGCCAGGTCTACGCTGATGCAGGGCTAGAGTGCTAGTCCCATGTCAAAAAGTAGTCTTACGTCTCGTTACACTCGCATTTAATCACAAATCACACGCTTTAAAAAATACAGTACAACGATATTCAAACAATTGTTAATGTAATTCCACGCGCACTATTTTAAGAAGCGTGACACACTTTTACAGCTTGTTGCATAATGTAAACAGCGTTAGCCTCCAGCACGGCGCAGTTACGTAATGTTGTATAACGCCCGGCGCAGAGCCACGATTGAGTTCAACTGGGATTTTTCACCAACTTCAGTTTGTCGCGTCATTATAGTGCAAAGAAAGAAGCCCATTTATATTTCGCTGCTTGCGTTTATACTTTTATGAAATCGCAGATGCTAGCTTCAGTAGCAACGGCCTGGGTAGTGTTTACTCGGGTGCATGATGGGAAATGAAGTCCGTGACATGTCAACTGGGAAACACGAACAACATATATTGACGTAATAAGAGAAGTAACTTGACCCAGATCTACAATAAAAAATACTTGTAAGACATAGATTCTACGATTTTATTAAAAGAAATGGAAAAAATGCCACTTTAAAAACATAAAGAGACAGTGATGTTTTAGTCTTAGTCATTTTCTTGTTAAAAAAACGGTACGCTGTGATATGTAACGTTGATTCTGTTTCCAGGTAGTTCCGCGTCTCTTGCTGGTGGATTATATTTTGGTGTCACTCCACAGACGGACGATGATGAAGCGGAGCAGACACCCGAGCAGCAGCGACGACTCCGACAATGGCAGTGAGTAAAGACCCACGCCAGGCACAAAACAGACTCCAAACAAAAGACCATCCCTCGTTTCATTCTGTTTAAATTCAATTTGTTTTGTCTCCTGAAACCCAGAGACGGAAAAAAAGTGACTTTATTTTCATATTAATTAATTAAAGGGTTCAAACAGCATTATTTCCAGATTCGTCCAGTTTTTGACCAAAAAAGTTGTTCTCTGTGCATTAGATTATTTATGAAAACTTGCTATAAACTGACTGCCTTCTATCTGTCTTAAATAAAATGGATTTTCAATATTACATTTATTAGGCTTATCGCTTAAAAAAAAAAAAATGTAACACTAACATTAAAGTAGCTGTAAAGTTTGTTGTATTAAGCAGTTAATTAGCAAGAATAATAATGATCTTTAATGGATTATACGCCTATATCTGTCCTTATTGCTGCTAACTGTAAACTTTATCCAACATGGAAGCGTAATGCTATCAGATCTTTGGAATACTGATTTTATTGGTGTGTTTGCTTGTTCTTCAGGTAACTCCACGTGTTGGTCGCAGCATTCGTCCCAACACAGACGAGGGACGGGACAGAAGCCTTCAGAGGTACAGAAAACTAATGACAAACTTCAATGATGGGGGGCCGGCAACTAGGATTGTGAAAAGTATCAAATCAGATACTCATTTGAACAAGTATCGATACTAAAAAAAAAAACGCACACAAACGGGAGAAATGAGACTTTTCCGAACAGTTTTATAATGATCTTGTGTAAGCAGTATAAGTGTTATAAGATCACGTGGCAAAGAAAGTACTATTATGTAGTGTGGCAAATTACATTCTGTTCGAAATAGAGTTTAAATGTTTGTATCGTGACTAGTCGACTATAAAAAAATAATAATTGTCACTGTTGTCTGAACTAAACCGACTCAAACACATACGGAAATACCTTTTTTATAACACTTACAGAAGCGTAATTAAATCAAAATGTAAAGAATGAGCAATTCCTGATTTTTATTAGAGCTGCAGCAAATGATTTTACTGATAAAGAAGTGATCATTCTTTTGACAAACTCGTTTGTTGTTTAGAACGCGAAAGGCCTGAGACTTTTAAAGAATTGGACCCAGATATAGAAGAAGCGATGCTGCTTTATTTTATTTATTAGTTATTAAATAGGTGGTTTATCTTACTCATTATTATATATACAAACAATAATGAGTGAGTTTATATAAAAAGGCAGATAATAACGTCAGGAAATCTGGTGGATTATATTCAGACAAAAAAAAAAACACATTTTGCGTGTCAATATCATGTAATCCCTGCTTGTTTTGAGTCCTGAAAACCAATTTTTTTTTAAAACTGAATTAGTTGATTTGTTGCAACTCTTATTATCACACTATTTGTAAATATTGTCTATCTAGAAGCCTTCAGTCGCCATATTTAACCTTTTTATTTGGTTGATAATCGTGAATTTCAGCCCTAAAATCCAGCTCTCGTAGATGACTGCGGTGGCTAAAACGAGCACACAACGCAGCTCATCGACACACACATTATAATGAACTGCACACAATAAAGATGTAAATGTTTATTAAAGTAAGATGACGTCATTAGCACTCGAAAGTAACGCTCGGCGACGCCAAAACACGGGTCCAAAGTCCAATCCACGTCTGATAAAGGCAGCGCTATCTCGTGTCTGCAGCGAGTGGGCGGGGCATGGCGACGCCCTGCCGCTCTCAGCCAATCGGATCAAAGCTCAACAAAAGTGGCTGGACGCACGATTGGTTGATTTTTAGTGAGATCGCGACATGAAAAGTCTGAAGCTCTCGAGTCCGTTCATCTCTAAACCACACTCGTCACACGGTCAACATCACTTCCTGTTTTATTCATTTATTTATAAAGGCGTACAGTGATGAAATACAGTTAGTAGTTGGCGAAGGACAAACTATTGATGCTTTTTATTTGACAAAACTGACTATATTGTTACAGATGTTAAGGATGTATCTTAAAAAAAAACAAAAAAAAGCTTAATCTTTAAATAAATGCAAATAATTATAAGTATCATTAAAAAGTAAAAAATTATTATTGTAGTTGTCAGCAATTCATTTTTTGATTAGTCGACTGGTTAAATGATTATTTCTGCTGTAGATTAAGATTTTCTGGGATTAAAGGTTAATTATGATAATTGAAGGCTTCCAGATTGAGAATATTGACAAATAAACTGTATTATTCATTAAAAAAAACACTTCATTTGATTGATTTGCAGCTGTAATATAAAGATGCAAAGTGATACCTCCTGTGCTGTACGCTGATATTCTGATATTTGGCGGCGTGTTTGTGTTCGTTTTAGAGTTTTCAGAATGTCGGCTCAGTCGGGTTAAAATACACGGCTGCAACAAGTAATCGACGTGTTGTGACGGGTCGATTATAAAAGTATTTGTATTTTGAGCATCCTAATCTGGACTTTACAGGCTCTAAAACATGTTCAAAAAGACTTCTTTTTTTTTTATGTCACAAAGACGAGTCAAAATGTCAAGAAAGAATCTGCAATTTTAGATTTTTATTAACAATGAGAAATCGGTGTAATCCCTCATTCGTCCAGGAGTGTTCCAGTTTTACATTTGTTTTTGTTATTTTAATTTTTTTTAAACTGAAAGAAGAGAGACAAAAAAAAAAACTCATAAGGGAGGTTGGAGGGAGAAAACAATGGGTATTTTTTTTTATTTTTATTTTTTCAATTATCCCAAAATAAAAAAAATAATTGTCCCATTTAGTCCAGATTCTTTTCAATTTTTTAGTTTCCAGGTTGAGTCTGCGTGTGATTTATTTATTTTTTTATTATTATTTTTTTTTAATTTAATTTTTTTAATGTTTTCCTTTATTACCCGTGTCCGTTCTGGTGTCGGTCCAGTCCTTAGTCGTCGGTGCAGTTCATGTCATCCATTTTTTCTTTGATGGCCTTTTTCCCAGGCGCCAAAATCGTCCAGGAGTGAATCTTTTTCTACAATAAACAATGACACTTCATCTGTAAATATTCTCTTTGTAGAATTCTTCAGTCACCGTATTTTAACCTTTTTAATTGTATAATAATGTATTTAAAAAGTCTCGATGTACAGTAGAAATTATTGTTTGACTCGCAGACATCTAAAATCATCGTTCATGTCACTCTGAGGGGGTTTAAATCGCCCGTTGGCGTCTCAAACCCGGGTGCGCTCCCCCAGCGGTCGGATGTGTCTTGACCTCGCGTGGCGCTCTGTGTGTGTGTGTGTCTCTCCTCAGGTGTTCAGGACGGACCTGATCACGGCAATGAAGGTGCCGGACTCGTACCAGCTGAACCCGGAGGACTTCTACTTCCTGGCCGACGCCTGGAGGCAGGAGTGGGAGAAGGGCGTCCAGGTCCCCGTCAGCCCGCACGCCATCCCCCAGCCCGTCGTCAGGTGAGGGAGCTTCTATGTCATTTCGCTTTTGTTTATGCTGATTGTTCTGACCCGTGTCCAGCTCTGTTTTGAATTGCAGGTGTTTAGATTATTCCAAAGTCTCGAGAACACATCCCAAAATGGAGCGCTTCAACATTTCTTTTTGTGTTTGATGTGTTTGATGTTTTAGTATCATTTAATATAACAAAATGCTTATTATGTGCGTTTTATGCTTTTTGGCCAGATCTAGCACAAGGCTAAATAATCTTATTAATTTTTGTGTGAAAATAATAATACTTTTATTCCAAATCATTTTTGGCATTTGCTTTAATGTAAAAAAAAAAAGAAAGAAAAGAAAATGTGATATTATAATAATAATTTCTGAACAAGTTCCAAAGCACGTCACATAACACCGGTTAGAAACTGAAAAACAATTAAAGAAAATTATTACACAAGGTTAAATGCTTTTTTTTTTTTTTTTTCTTCATAACTCTAAAACAAGTCAATGAAGTCATCGCAGCTAATGAATTATTGCGATAATTTAGAAAATTGAATAATTGTCCAGACTGTACAGCTTCAAACACGCCATGTGCTGAGAGAGGGGGGGTTTCTGATTGGGGAAAAAAAGAAATAATTACGTTAAAATAGACATGAATTTGGTGTGTTTGATCTCAAATCTATTTAGTCTTTAAACATGTCACCGGGACACCATGGAATGAATCTAATATTTACAGGCCTTTTGCGTTCTAAACAACTTTCTAAACAAAATGGCGAAATGAATCTATAATCAAAACCGTCGTTGCGCTTGCACTATGTTCTTGCTTTGACGTTCCGCTCCGGTTTGGACTGATTTATTTTTTATTTTTTTCCCCCGTTGCCCGTCCCAGAGTGCTGTCGGAGAAGGGGAAGGAGGTGATGTTCGTGCGGCCGAAGAAGCTGATCCGGACGTCCGGGCTCGGAGGCGCTGGGGTACGTGGACATTCCGGACCCTGGCGGAAGGAACGTGCCGGTACGACCTGGACGAGAAGAGGACGTGGCCTGGCTGCACGTCGCCAACCAGGAGTTCTGCGACGAATGGGTGAGAGTGCGTGCAGACGGCGTCGTAACCGTTAGTTTATTACACATGGTATATCGTACGACAGCACTGTTATTCAAAATGAGACCGTTTGTAAGTATTCTGTTGTGAGAGAATACTCAATTTTGACATCGATATTCCTCTTTAAAACGATGTATCTTGTATGTAAAACTCCAAACAATGGAAAAGGTTGATGGATACACGTAGAAATGTACTTCGGAATACTCTAATTTCTGTTTCTTTTATGTTTTTATTTTTAGAAAAGGTAAAAATAAATAATGAAGGGTTCTAAATGCCATATTTCCCGTTGCTATGGAAACGCATTGTAAACAAAACTGTGATTCAAACAAAAAATGTTGATTCATAATAATGTTTGGATAAGGTTTTCCTCGTGTTGGCGTTGGGCTCAATTCCTACTTTCTCCTTTCTCGTTTTAGCGTTGGCTAAATCCTACTTTCTTGTGTTTAGCGTTTGGCTAAATCCTACTTTCTCCTTCTCTGTGTTAGCGTTGGGCTAAATCCTACTTTCTTGTGTTAGCTTGGGCTAAATCCTACTTTCTCGTGTTTAGGGTGGGCTAAATCCTTACTTTCTCGGTACGGTTGGGCATCCTACTTTCTCCTTCTCGTGTTAGCGTGGGCTAAATCCTACTTTCTTGTGTTAGCGTTGGGCTAAATCCTACTTTCTCCTTCTCGTGTTAGCGTTGGGCTAAATCCTACTTTCTTGTGTTAGCGTTGGGCTAAATCCTACTTTTCTCGTGTTTAGCGTTGGGCTAAATCCTACTTTCTCGTGTTAGCGTTGGGCTAAATCCTACTTTCTCTGGTTTAGCGTTGGGGCTAAATTTCCTACTTTCTCCTTCTCGTGTTAGCGTTGGGCTAAATCCTACTTTCTCCTTCTCGTGTTAGCGTTGGGCTAAATCCTACTTTCTTGTGTTAGCGTTGGGCTAAATCCTACTTTCTCCTTCCTGTGTTAGCGTTGCCGTGCGTGGACGAGGCGTCGATGGAGCGCGTGCTGGAGGAGCTGGAGCGGCGGTGCCACGAC
This sequence comes from Chaenogobius annularis, assembly GCA_015082035.1. Lineage (NCBI taxonomy): Eukaryota > Metazoa > Chordata > Actinopteri > Gobiiformes > Gobiidae > Chaenogobius > Chaenogobius annularis. Next base: position 1,024,752 of record BJKM01000170.1, on the reverse strand, counting down.
AACATGGCGGTCGCCGTGGAGACGCAGGAGGGGCTGGGCATCGAGTTCGACGAGGACGTGGTCTGCGACGTGTGCCGCTCGCCCGACGGAGAAGAGAACAACGAGATGGTGTTCTGCGACAAGTGCAACATCTGCGTGCACCAGGTCAGAGGTCGTGTCCGTGTGGAGTGTGAATAAAGTTACAGTCAAAACAAACATTTGTCCATGACGCAGGAGCTTGCTCTTTTTGTGCCCACCCTTCACACATGTAAACAAACGGCCCTGAAATCGAAACGCGTGTCTGTCTTTTAATTTAGAGAAAAAATCACTAGAAGCTTGACTGGGAAATATTAGAAAGAAAGAAAAGCGTCACATCTACATCATGAGCATTCATTCATAAACCCACCTCATAAGTTTACTTTTGGAAAATTGGTTCCAAAGCACGAGCAAAAACGTAACCGTGTGCTATTTTCTATTTTTTTGGGATTTATTTTTTTATTTACTCATTTATTTTAATTATTTATTTATTATTATTTATTATTATTATTTATTACTACTATCATTTTTTGTGTGTGTTTTATTCAAGCTATATTCCACAACAAAATCTCTAAAATAAAAAGTGTTACAGGTTAATTACAAGCTAACGACCACACACACAGTAAGACCGCACATGTTTTAATTGTAATTCTACTCCCCTCTCGTCCTCAGGCCTGTTACGGGATCCAGAAAGTGCCCACTGGGAGCTGGTTGTGTCGGATCTGTGCCCTTGGGATTCTCCCCAAGTGTCAGCTCTGCCCAAAGAACGGCGGCGCCATGAAGCCCACGCGCAGCGGCACCAAGTGGGTCCACGTCAGCTGTGCCCTGTGGATCCCCGAGGTGAGCAGCAGCTTCCACCTCGCCGTTATTTTACAGATTCATATATAGATCATTATAATACATTTTGTCTGTAATATTGATCTGAAATGGCTTAAAAATAAACGGTTGTATTATGATAACACACAGGGACGTCACGATTATTCACATTTACTGAGACTGTGACTAAACAACAGTGAAATCTTTAAGTTTCTGTCATTCTCGTGCTCTGACATGTGACTTCCTCAAGTTTGTGACGGGTTTTATGAAAATGAACTTTCTGAAAGGCAAAATAAAGTAGAATTTAACAAAAACAGACGATAAATAAAAAGTTATTTAGGTTTAAGTCTGTTTATTGGACGCTAACTTGAACTAAAAAGACTTAATTTAGCATCTAAAATGATTATATTAAAATAATTTTTTGGTTCTCACGATGTATACTGTGACCTGAATAATCACGATTATCGGTTAACCGTATAATAATATAAGTGTATAATAATCCTAATAATCAGAATCAGAATCAGAAAGAGTTTATTGCCATTGTCAATGAACAAAATTCAAAAACGTAGGAACTTGTCTCGGCCTTAAGGTGCATAACACAACATGGTTAAGAGCTCTTAAAAGTTTCAACGGTCAAATCTTTGTTTCCTGGTTTTGTTTTTTGGTTTGTTTGGAATGGCGCGGTGTCTTGTCTTTGGCGGCTCATGTGTGGTTGCCGTGCGTCTCCAGGTGAGCATTGGGAACCCGGAGAAGATGGAGCCGATCACAAACGTGTCTCACATCCCCAGCAACCGATGGTCCTTGATCTGCTGCATCTGCAAAGAGAAGACCGGCGCGTGCATCCAGGTCAGAACCAGCGCAGTGTGGTTATGGGGGTCCTTTTTGTCTGAACACGGGTGGGCCGCATGTTGTTTTAAAGATGTGTCAAATTTGAAGATTATCGTTTATTGGAAAGACCTGATTTTTAAACATTTTCAAAAGGGTCAAATGTGATGTTTCTACAGACGGTTCATATTTGTCTGATGATTAAACCTCAAATAATGTTTTTAAAAATGTCTGTTGCACTGACATAATGTTCATTACGATAACTATAACGAGGAGTTAGTTTTGGTGCAATAATCCATAATTAAAACAGTTTAAAGTGATATTCCTGCTCTCTTTGTGGGTCTTTTTATGGTCCAGACACTTGAGCCTCAGCCAAGACCTTTACAGACACGTTTGAGCTCATTCCTGATGCTTTGTTAAAATATTCTGACTAATGTCATCCAGATAATGCAAAAGAAATCAAGATATTTCACTTTTGCCCCTAACGGTTTTTATATATTTAATTGTTTTCATTTAAAAAAAATTATGATGTCAGACAGTTCTCCATCGTTGGCCCAGTTTGTGTCATACAGTTTTTCTGTGAGCGGCCTTTTCCCTGCAGCCTGAAGTATACTGAAGGTATCCATTTATTGTGTCCATGGCAGGAGTTTTGAGGCCCGAACACGAATACACGCACGCCCCCCGGAACACACGGCGGAACACGCACGCACACCCTGGAGCGCACACCCGGAACACACGCACGCACACACCCAGAACACACGCACCCTCGAATACACACACGCACCCCTGAACCGTTTTTAACCCAATGCATGTCCTTGTCTCCGTCCAGTGCTCGGCCAAGAACTGCCGCTCGGCCTTCCACGTGACCTGCTGCCAACACGCCGGCCTCGAAATGAACACCACGCTGACGGAGGAAGAGGAGGTCAAGTTCAAGGCCTTCTGCCCCGAGCACTCGGGCCTCGGGGCGTCCGACGACGCCCAGGACTCGCCCGACGACAACCAGAGCCCCAAAAACGCCGGCAAGCGAGCCGGCAAGCGGGACGAGGAGAGCGTCGCCGAAGCGGAAAAGCGGGTGAACCTGCGGAAACTGAAGCTGCAGGAGATGGAGGACGAGTTCTACAAGTTCGCGGACGCGGACGAGGTGGCGGCGCACCTGAAGCTCGGGCGCGACACGGTGGACTTCCTGTTTCAGTACTGGAAGCTGAAGCGGAAGGCCAACTTCAACCGGCCGCTGGTGACGCCCAAAAAGGACGAGGAGGACAGTTTGGCACGGCGTGAACAGGAAGTGCTGAGGAGGAGGCTGCAGCTGTTCACGCACCTGAGGCAGGATCTGGAGCGGGTAGGTCGCCACACGGGGGCGCTGCTGAGCACAGAGGAGTGAGGCAGGGCGAGGACAGTGGGGGGGTCGTCTCCAGATGATCTGACTTGGAGGTTTCTGCTCGGCGTTAGGACGGAAATGTGTTGTTGTTGAGTATGAAGTCAATAATGCACGAAAAATCTAAAAGTGGCAAAAGAATGTGATTCCAAATGAAGAGAAAACGTGAATCTAAACCACGATCTCAGTTGTGTTTCATCTTAGTCCATTCACTTTTTAAGAACATTAACAAAGTCCTTCAGGAAAGTGTTACATTTCTGATTCAAGACTGGGTGATATGACAAAAGAACTCTTCTATTTTTTTTCTTCATATTGATCAATTACTGTCAATTTAGTTAAAAATAAAACAGGTTTTCAGTATTGATTTATATGAACATTAACACTAAAAATAGCCCAGTTTGTTCAACAACAAACATGACTGAATCTTAGGGGCGTTCTGGCTCTCACAGAGGAAGTTTGAGCACGTCGGCACGGACACCAGCGTGGCAAGGCAGAACAGTATTTCTGTTACCAAGGGGGAATCCAAAAGGAAAATCCATAAAAGGTTTTACCAATGAAAGGACACATTACGTTAAATGTACTTTTCCTCTCTTTTAACCCTGTTCTAACATTGTTCCCTCTTCAAAAACACTCCTGGAGCTGCATTTAGCTTCATTCACACTCGTTTGATGAATCCTGGTGAGAGTCTCCACTCTGAGCGTCAAAAACACTCCGTTCTGAATCTCCTCCATCATTTTGTTTTTTATTTACAACATTTGTTTTTAGTTTGGGATCTCATGTTTTAGAACTAAAGTCACTCAAGAGCATGTTTAAAGGCTGAAAACGATACACAATTTATGAAGATCTATTTATTCTCTTAAAACCAGACAAATGTATAAAATATCGGATACATTTCTTCCTTAACCGCAGCGGTCTGTTCTCACCATCGGTTAAACTAATAGTACAGTTTGCAGGAATCTGTCAACAAGACTAGTTTTAACGAAGAAATGTGCAAACCGTTCCCATGACAACCCCCCCCTAACCAAACTGGTCTGTGCCCAGGTGCGTAACCTGACGTACATGGTGACTCGGAGGGAGAAGATGAAGCGCTCCATGTGGAGGATCCAGGAGCAGATCTTTCAGCAGCAGGTCCGACTTCTGGACCACAAGCTCGTCTCAGGTCAGTCACGCAGCGTGAGAAAGTTTTGTGTGTTACCATGGATACCCAGTTAACCGTAGATCCCGTTGTCAAGCTCTTCAGGAGACATTTTAACTGAACAGTCTGAATCAGTTGTTTTAGTTTCCAGACTTCTTTCCGTAGGTCTTTAATGGACAGGAAAATGTTGTGTGAAGTGTGGATGAGAGCGGGTGGGACATTCAGCAAATTTAGTCCGAATCAAACTTATAACGCAGAGAGCCTTTTTGATTTCTCTACAAAAACACACAACGAACAGAAACAGAATATCCAGCTAAAATGTGAAACAATGAAATGAAACGATCAATAAAACATTTCTAAAAACGCACACTATATGGAATCAGATCATGCGAAACCAGAGCATTGTGGGTAATCTTGAACACGTGCTTTTTGAAGTGCTTTCCACCGTTTGCACACGTTTCGTACATGGTTCCAGGAGGAGGATATACACAGAGTTTAACGGTTTTTAAAGAACAGATTCTTGTGATCGTCTAAATTGATTGACTTTGTTACAAATCTGTTTTGACCTGGGCATTTAAAAAAAAAGAGTGGCACGCGAATTTCTCTGTTCAACTAATTGCTGAATTTAGAGCTGATATAATACACATTTTGGTCCTCTTTCGGGTTAGTCCATGTTTAGTACTAGTATAGGACTTTAGACCTGGTTTAGACCTAGAATAGCCCTGTTTTAGACCTAATTTAGATCTGGTGGTACCTGAAGGGTCTAGCACGTTCTTAGGTGGCACTTGGTGTGAAACGTTTAGCTGTTTGAGAAGTGTCCTTGATCTAGATGCACTTCCTGTTTGTCGTTTCCTCAGGCGATCCTTCAGCCAAAGACCTGGAGCGGCTTTTGTCTCTGGGCCTGGTCTCGTCCCCCCCGAACCACTCCTCCTCCTGCTCCTCCTCCACGTCCCGAAAATCCAAACATCACAAGAAGAAAAAGCGCCGAAAAAGCCGCGACCGCCGCGACTCGGCCCATTCGAGCCCTTCTCGAAAAGCGTCGCTCCGGACGGACGCCGGAACTCACGACGGCGCGAAGTGCGAGGCCCCCGAGGCCGAATTCCAACCGCGCAACGAAGAAATCCAACCCGCAAGCCTCGAACAATTTGAGCAAGAAGTCACGGTGAGAGTGGAAAACAGTCGAAGCGAAGACGGCGACGTTTTGCGGCACAAACGCAAATTGAAAAAGCAAGAAAAACGCAAAAAATCCGAGCTTAACGGATTCAAAGACCGTCAGTTGTCGATACACTTGGTAGACATTCGCCACAAGGATTCTGACAGCTATCTAATGTACGGAGACTGGGAAGCTAACGATGCTAACGCCAGGCTAAAGGCTAACCCGGTCGTCGCCAACGGGCTGTCGAAGAAGCACCAAGCTAACGGCGCGGCTAACGGGAGGAGCTGGGGAAAATTCCGGATCCCGAAACGAAAATTCGAGAACGAGGATTTGAACAAGCAGCGCAAGGCGATGCTAAAGCCGCTAACGAACACGCAACTGGACGGTGACGCCGATTTGAAGCGCTGCAACGGAAACGACGCAGCGCTAACCCGGCGCTACGACTTTATCCACCGCGGCGTGCTAGCGTCCTGAGAGAAAAAAAAGGAGAAAAAGCTCTTTAAATATTTTGTGATAAATGCCTAGATTAAGCCAGAGGTGATATTTATTTTGTATTTGTAAAAAAAATAGACAAAAAAAAAAGACAAAAAAAAAAAACGTTGCTAAATATCCTGAATTATTTTGAGCGAGGATTATTTTTTCAATGTCGGAGATGTCGAGTTGCCATAAAAGGAGGTTTGAGTGAGTTTGAATGACGTAACGCGCAAAAACAAATCTTTTTTTAATTTAGATTTAACTACATTTATAACTGTGAAAATTTAAAAATGCCGAATAAGCTTTGACCCAGAAGCAAACTTATTTAACACCTCATTTTCTGCGACTAAATTCCTGCAAATTCACCGCCGTACACACGTTTAATATTTGAATATACAAATTTCGAAGTTTGACACGACGGAAAATATCGCGATAAACGGCGACATCGGAACTACTTTATGCCTCCGAAACGATAACGGTAAAGCACGACAATCCCAATAAACTCTATTCGAAATGAGCCATACTTTAAAAATATGAAAGAATGAATCTATTAACCAATTAGTTTGTATAATATGAGTTATAGTAATTAATTACAGCTGAAACTTTAATATATAACTAGAAAACTGCTAAATGGTTTCAGTTAACGCATAGAAAGCTATATTTCTGTGGTCTCGATATTTAAAAACATTGCTCCAGCCGGTATTTATTGAAGTGGATATAGTATTTATGGTGACAGGCCTTCCACACTTTAGCGTACATGTTTTATTCTGTATTTTCCCGCCTTCGCCGTGTTATTTTATTATATTTTTTTTGCCGTCACGCAGCGAGTACCATCGAGCATTTTATTGTATGATTTTCAGCCAACCCGATTTTCTTTTGTCATTCCTTCAGTTGTTTTTTTTTGTCTCTGCTTCATAAACGCAATATTCAAATGTCCAAACTTTATTTCAACGCTAAGCTCGACGCGCTCTTCCTTTTTTGGTTTACCGCGCGGTCTCGAACTAGCCGCGCGGTAAAACGGCTCGGGAAAAGGTCACATTCTGCCCTCGTTTACGATCTTTTTTTTTTTATTGAATTTTCCGAATCGGTGCGTGTTCAAAAACGAGTGCAGTTTGGATTTGGCGTCAGATTTTCCGTACTTTTGTCGAACCGAGCACTCGTTTGAACAAGTATCGATGCCAAAACGGGACGTATTTGGACTTTTCCGTGAACTTGTTCTTGGAACTAGGTTTTTAAGAACATCTGCGAATTTTGTTCCCTGCGATTTGTTTGTTTTGGTTCATTGTAATTCTTCGTTTATTGTCGCGTTTTAGCTTTTACGTCTGCTTTAATAAAGGCCGATATCACATTTTTTTTTTACCCCCTCGTATTGAACATTCTCGTTTGTGCTTCGATCTTTATTTAGTTAAAAACAAATAAACGTGGCTTTCGCTCTTACGTTCCTGAAAAAATATTGCTTTTTACTTCTCGATCTCACTTAAAAACCTGTATATTATCCCTTTTTTTTTTTTATTTGAAGAAAAGCGTTTGTGATTTTGTCGGACGCCTCACTCAAACTCGCTGTAAAACTGAACCGAGCCTCATATTTTCTCAAGTGTGATTGTCGTTTGGGACCATAAACTCGGCCCCGTTTCCACTCAATCGAACAGCTCACGTTCATTAGATGAATCCATATCGTTTTGATCCATTTTTTTTAAAGTGTTACAACCATCTTAACTGTAGTGTTAATATTGTTTTACATGAATCGATGAACTAAATCACATTCGGGGGGAAAAATCACTGCCGTTCGTTCGAATAAATTGGCGCAGAAGTGGCTCCGTAAGCCGCGGCGTGTTCTTGATACTCAATTCTGATGGTCTGAAAAGTCAAGGAAAAATACTAAATGGATTCGAAGGACAAACTTCCCAAGAGCCTGGCGTCCGGTTCGACGTTTTTCCAGTCAAAAATGCCTCGTTTCGCCTTTCGTTTCGCCTTTTGTTTCCATCCGTTTTGGAACCATTTTGAGGCTAAACCACGCCCTGAGCGCTGTGTGGAAACGGGCCTCGTGTGTAGATGTGTTTTCGAGACGACGGTGTTCGTTATTTTTTTTTATTTAAATTTTTTTGGGCGGGAGTCGGAAAAACGGCGCAGGCTTTTATATTTCCAGCGCCGGACTTTCCGACGCCGCTCTCCGCTTCAGATTTCTCCGTAACAATGACTTAGATTTCAGGATGTCGTGAATGACGTGAGCACTTAGTCGTAGCTGAACTCGTGCCTAAACTTTTTTTTTTGTCGATGAAGCGTTTGCACTACGGGGGATTTCACTGTTCGTAGACCTCGGCCGCTGCTCTACTGCTGTTTATGCAAAGTCTGTTTTGTCTTGAAATAAATACGTAAAAAAACTCTGGAACACGACTTTTGTGCTGCTTTTTTTTTTTATTTTAACGCAACGATACAACTTCTGACGTGTGATTGGAAGGACAAAACATTAAAACATCTGGTATTTTCAAAGGTTAAGACGCAGAAATTAGAAAAACTAAACACAAAGCTTTAGTCACTTGTGGGTTTACTCAGAGGGAGGAGGAGCAACTTAAAGCCCATATGGAACATTAGACGACAGTAAAACAAAGGAAACATGATGATATTTAAGATTTTACCAAACGTTTTCTGTTTCGAGCCAATTTTGCCATTTCGATGACGTTTATAATGTCACTTCCTGGTTGGACGCTGCCAGCAAATACAGCATGACATGGAGGTAATTCCACAGCTGTTACTTAGCAACCAGATTGTGAAAAAGCTCCCAAATCAATTTAAAGCATACAATAGTTATGACCTGACGACACCTTTTTAATTTTGTTAAATACATTTCCTGAAAGGCTCTTTTTGATGACGTTTGATTTCTGCCGTTTTATCAGTTGTAAATTGATTATTAATTGATCAATAACTCTCTAATCGCTTTTCAGACACGTTTCTGATTTCCCTCATTAATACACAGGATTTGTAAATATTCTCAGTCTAGAAGCCGTTAGTGATCTTATTTCAACCTTTTATTTGATTGGTCAAAATGTTGTTTTAAATACATTATCAATCGACTACTAAATAATTGTTAGAAAAAACATAACTGAACCATAAATAAAGTAAACGGGACACAATAGTAAGTCTGCATGCCAAATGAATATTTATTTATTACCACTTTTATCAAAAATAAAATACAAAATAATTTAAAAACCAACAAAACAACCCAAATGAAGACTGTACAGCGCCGATATGATACAGATGAATGAGCAGAAATAATTACAGATATTTACACGAGCTGCGCGTTACATTCTGGTCTCGATGGCTGTACAATTCAGAATAAGATCAAAACAATAAATAAATCCATGTATTTGATCAGATATGAACAGATAATAAATGCTGCCGTAATTTACAATGTCGTGTCCTTTATTCCCTTTAAATCATATCACACGAGACTTGAACGTCAACGCTGAAGTCCGGAATTAGACCAGATTTAGTCACGGTTTAGTCCAAACTTGGTCTTAATTCAGTTGTTTAGTCTTGGTTTAGTCCAAACTTGGTCTTAATTCAGTGGTTTAGTCTTGGTTTAGTCCAAACTTGGTCTTTATTCAGTCGTTTAGTCTTGGTTTAGTCCAAACTTGGTCTTAATTCAGTGGTTTAGTCTTGGTTTAGTCCAAACTTGGTCTTTATTCAGTGGTTTAGTCTTGGTTTAGTCCAAAGTTGGTCTTTATTCAGTCGTTTAGTCTTGGTTTAGTCCAAACTCAGACCGAAGTACGATATATGTTCTTCAATGTAGAACTAGACTTGTAGACCATAAACACTTAAAGTAAGTCCCATATTAGGCCAGATTTAGTCCTGGTTTAGTCCAAATTCAGACCGAGGCAAGATCTTTCATTAGTCCTGACTCCTGTTCATGTTCAGACCTGTTTTCAGTCAGTTTTAGTCCTGGTTTAGTCATGTTCAGACCTGTTTTAGTCCCTGGTTTAGTCATGTTCAGACCTGTTTTAGTCCTGGTTTAGTCATGTTCAGACCTGTTTTCAGTCAGTTTTAGTCCTGGTTTAGTCATGTTCAGACCTAGTTTGGACCTGATTTTAGTTTAACTTGCTTAGTGGCTTTAAACTAAAACGATAAACGTAGCACATTAGCTCAAGTTGAAGCTTCAAGCCGTGTTTTATAAGGAGGAGAAAAAGCTCGTGAATCCCCGGCACGTGCGTAACACTGCCTCTTAGTTACATTTTGTTATTCAAGCCACTCGATTTGAGATAAAAAGTCACAACGTTCTCCAAAGAGCAGAACCAGCTTTTGCCCCGTCAGGTCCTGATGACTTGTTTTGGGCGTTAGCAGGAAGCGGGCCCCAAAGGAAAAACCATGTAAGGAAATACAAAGAAAGGTGTCCAGGCTGTTCGTGGTAAACCAAACCTTTCGTTTTCCCTTAAATTTCCAAACGTAACGGACGTTTCCAACGAATGAAGAGCAGACGGGGTCTTTATTGTATGTACATATGGCCTCAGTTCAACAAGACAATGCCCTCCACAAGTGGTCCGCAAATCCAACTAATACGGCTGTAAAAAGGTCCTGTTTTAGACCTGTTTTAGTCCTGTTTTAGTCCTGTTTTAGTCCTGTTTTAAACCTGATTTAGACCTGATTTAGACCTGATTTAGTCCTGTTGTTTTCGACCTGGTTTAGTCCCGTTTTAGTCCTAAATTACTTCTGCTTTTAGTCTTGTTTTAGTCAATGTTCAGTCCTGGTTCGGTCCTAGTTTAGACCTGGTTCAGTCTTGGGCTGCTTTGGTCCTGGTTTAGTCCTGGTTTATGACTGCTTTAATCCTGGATTACGGTTGTTTTAATCCTGGTTTTGTCTTGGCTTAAATCACTTCTTGGTCCCTTAAACCCTAGTTTAGTCTTGTGTAGTCCTGTTTAAACCTAATTTAGATTTATGGACTGGTTTGGTCCTGGTTTAATCCTGGTTCAGTCCTGCTCTTGATTGAATCCTGTTTAGTCCTCGTTTACTTCTTTCCCTCTTTAGTCCTGATTTAATCCGTCTGTAGCCTTGCTTTAGTCCCGTTCTAGTCCTGGTTTGGCCCTCATTTAGTCCCTGGTTTAGTCCATAGATCACGTCTCGAGTTAGTTTGAGTTTTGAAGTCAGAAAATCTCCAAAGAACGACAACGAAACGTGAACCCGCGTCACTTCTTTTGCGACCACCGGAGGGCACTGTGTTCACTGCGTCACAAATAGAAAAAAAAAACCGCCTCGGGTTTCGAAGAACACTGTTGAAACGGGACTAAAAACCACAGGAGTTTTTGGCTCGTCTGGTCGAACAGCAGAGTGGACTCGGAGCTGCCCAAAAGTGCCAAGGCACCTCTACGATAATCTAGTACGCCACCCGTGTACTTATAAATACTACTACTATTACTACTACCACAACTGTTACTGCTACTGCACGGCATCAAAGGGGCTGTGTGTAATCAAGTGTTCAGTGCAGCTACGGAAACGAAGACGAGTTAAAGTACACATTTCACACCAAAAACCATTTTACTAAACATTTTGCCCATCGAGTTTGACCACATGAAAAAAATCTCCTGTTTTTTCTAATTCTGACTTAGTGTAGAACCTGTTTTTGAATATTAATCACAGTTTTACTTCCGTTAAGTTGCAGTTTGTGAATAAAATGTAAAAGAGTTTAAAATTACGGGAAGTAGAGCTTGAATCCCTCTGTGATGTCATCAACATGCGACACAGAGACAGTTGACACTTCACTGACACACTTTTTCTGTCAGTTTAAACCGCCGTTCGACAAAATAAAGATGTTTTATGGTGTGTCAGATCAGAACTGTCGTGTCGTTCATGTGGAGTTTGGCCCTTGTTTACAGTCTGGTTGCTCGGTAACAGCTGTGGAATGACCTCTACCCGTGTCCAACCAGGAAGTACAATTATAAACTTTAAAAAAAATGGTCAAACTGCGGACAAACGGGCAAAACGTTAAGTAAAACCTGAAATACAATCGCGGTCACTGCGTTTTAGTGAAATGTGCCGTTCCGTATTACGTGTTTCCTGATTTGTAACTCGATTAATCCCGGAGCTCCTTGATAGTTTTTCGAAAATGGTTCAGCCCTAAAACGTGTGTTTTCGACTGCAACATGAACAACCTCGTACGCTAAGATATCCTAAAGAGAGGCGAATGAATAAACACACTCCGAAAGGTCCCGATCACATAAAGCCCCTCGGATGCACGTCTCGGCTCATTCCGGTGTCTGTCACGGTCCCGGTCGGTCCCGGTCGGTCCCGGTCGGTCCCACTCCGTAGGCACAAAAGGCGCGTCCGCTTCACATGATTGTACTCAGGGCGTTTCCCCGTTTTTCATTTCGATAAATATTAACCACACACAGTTGTACATGTAGAGAGTCCAAGCATCAAAATAAATATCTAGATAATAAATACAGCTGTACATGTCCGGCCCGGAACGCGGTTCGGCCCGGTGCGTGTTCGGCCCGGTGCGCGTTCGGCCTGGTGCGCGTTGCGGCCCGGTGCGCGTTGCGGCCCGGTGCGCGTTGCGGCCCGGTGCGCGTTCGGCCCACAGCTTGTCGCACGTGAGCGTTCCGTTCAGCAGAAGACGACGGGGGGGGAGTTCTGAAGAAAAGGTCTTGATGTGAAGTGGAGCGATGGGCCGTAACATTATGACCACTTGAATCTTTCTTATGGAACCAACGACAGATCTGCATGAAAACATGGCTAAACTAGGTCTAAACCAGGGCTAAACCAGGGCTAAACCAGGACGAAACCAGGTCGAAACCAAGGACTAAACCAGGACTAAACCAGGGCTAAACCAGGACGAAACCAGGTCGAAACCAAGGACTAAACCAGGACGAAAACAGGACGAAACTAGGTCTAAACCAGGGCTAAACCAGGGCTAAACCAGGACTAAAACAGGACTAAACCGGGACTAAATCACCTCTGATAGAAAATGCCCACTGCACTCCTCAAGAGCTGCATTAAACCAAGACAAAACCAGGTCCAACCCAAAAGACCAAACTAGGACTAAACCAGGACTAAACCAGGTCTAAACCAGCACTAAACCTAGACTGAACCGGCACTAAACCAGGACTAAACAGGACTAAACCAGCACTAAACCAGGTGTAAACCAAGGACTAAACCAGGACTGAACCAGGACTAAACCAGGACTAAACCAGGACTTGATCAGGACTAACCAAGGAGTAAACCATGTCTAACACTAAAGACTTAACCAGGTCTAAACTAGGTCTAATCCAAGGATTTAACTAGGAGTGAACCTTGTCAAACTAAGTGCTAAACTACCCAGAAGTCAGTACTAAACCAGGACTAAACCAGTTCTAAGCCAGGATCAAACCAGCACTAACACTAAGGACTACCACACCACAAATAAACCTGAGGATAAACAAGTACTAAACCGGGTCTAAACCGGGTCTAAACAAGTGCTAAACGAGTCGTGACTACACCAGGTCCAAATCCGGATTAACCCAGGTCTAACACCAAGACTTAACCAGGACTTAACCAGGACTAAACCAGGACTAAACCATGTACAAGAAGGTCTAACCCAGGAGTCAGGTCTGAACTATCACCGTGGACTAAACCGGACGGCGAACGCCCCACAAGAGCAGCGGTTTGGGGGGCCAAATGTTTGGAACACAAAGAAAGGATCTGTGGTCACGATGTCATGCCTCATTGGAACATTTAACTGGAACGTCTGCGGTTCGATTCCCCCTTAACGAGCGGGGCATTCTGCGGTGGTGTCCTCGGGTACTGCACGTCACCAACACCGCCTCTTTATGAACACTGAACGCGAACGTGAAGGCAACAAATAAACGCAAAAAAGCTCTACGACAGACGTGTGTAGTACGCGTATTATTACTACGATTAACAGCGCATTTTAGTTTCGTTCCAGACGCACAAATGGAGCTCGGGATTGATCGAACGCCACAAAAACGTCAAAGGCAGTTTCGTGTTTTGGCGTCTTGAGATATCCGTAGGTTTGACATTCGGCGCGGACGTTAAAATCCTGCGATCTGAGACGTAGACGTGGCAACAAAAACCACCTCTCTCTGTCTTTTTGTCATCTCAATAAACGTCATTTTGAAGAGTTTTACGCGGAGACGAAATTGCGCATATCTCCAAAACAACAATTACAATACTATCCTTTTCTTTTTTTTAAATATATCTTCCACCAGAGTAAACTAAAGAACCGCGGAACAACTCGTTAAACTGCTGTTTCTACAAAGTCACAGTCGTTTTGACAGAATGCTAAATTCTCTTAAAATCCCTGTCGTTTTAACGTATAATTCGCTAAAAAAATCCACTGTTCGTGACGCCACAATCCCGAGCTCGTGGTCGAGTTCGATCCAGATAAAACCGCTTTAGGCTTTTTAGGTTCGTTTATATAATGCTTGAGCTGATAAAAATAAACCGTTCTGCGCGACACGTTCGGTTGGTTCTCTGCGCTCGCGTCGCTCGGCATCGCACGCCGAACGATACTCGAAGCCCAAAAGTATCGGTATCGACGTGTTTGATTTTAAAAAAGCGCCGCGGTTCGACTATCTGCTCAGCTTGGCCGAGCACTTCCCCTCTTTGGCGCCGGCCTTCCCCCGCTGCGGCGTGAAGAGCGCGCCGGACCGCGCCTGGCGCCCGCAGCAGCTCTCCGGGTGGTGCGAGTAGAACCGGCGGCTCGGCGGCGACCCGGAGAACGTGGGCGGCGAGTGGCTGCGGTTGAGGCCCGGGCGCGACGGCGAGGAGCTGACGGAGCGCTGCGGCGAGGAGGAGCTGCGCGGCGAGGCGGACGAGCTGCGGTGGTGGTGGTGGTGGTGGTGGTGGAAGCCGTGGTGGTGGTGGTGGAGGGGCGACGTGTTCAGACTGCACAGCCCGGAACGGGAGCCTCCGACGGGGCCCGACGAGCGCAGGCACTGGCCCGACCTGCCCGAGCCGTGCACCAGCTGCGCCAGGCACGACAGGAGCTCGGCGTCGGACGTGCTGGAGGTCCGGATACGGAAACGCCGCATTCTGAGGCGGGACGGGAAGAGAAGAGGAGGAAGGACACGGAGAGGGGACGGGTACGTTAGTTCATTCGTTTGATTTCTTTGGTCAATAAGCAACCGAGAAACATGCACGAAAAGTAGAAACATAACATTTATTAGAGTTCTTCTTATTTTTGCCACATTTGAACACGATTAACATAAAATATAACATGCATTTTTACGACACAATTCCTTCAATTTCTTTGTATTTTCCTGTTACGTTAAACTTAGATTTTCTGTTAAAGGTGTTTTTCCAGCTGAATCTCTTTGTACAATGGAACACTGGTGGACGAATGAGGGATTACACCCACACGTTTCAGAGAAAACTGGAACTGAGTTACATCTGAGCTTGAGCCGTCTCTCACTGTGGGAGCGTAAGCTTCTGTTGACAAGGTCATTTTAAGCCTTTTAATTTGGGACATTGTAATTTACATAATGGACAATTCAAGTAGGAAAATTGATTGGATATTAGTTATAATTATTCCCCCATATTTCCCACATTTAGCCGTTTTGTTCTTCCGTTTCAGTTTTTCTGTTCAAAAAGTCAAATGTGACGCACTGAGGACAAACACCGATGTTGGACCGATATATCGCCCATCCCGGGTCCAGATCAAAGTTGTATTGCGGGTTATTATCTGGGTATTGATTGGTTTGACTAGTTCCGTTGTAAACCCGTAAGCCCCTCCCCCCCCCTCACCTGCTCTCCGCTGTGGCGCGAGTGGGCGGTTTCCCCGGCGGCGGCCTGGGCGCGTACTGCCCCGCGATCTGCTCCGTCGACGACCCGGCCGAGCTCACCGGCCGCGGGATGCGACTCTTCCGCGACAGGGGGCTGGAGGAGGAGGAGAGGGAGGGCGCCTCGTCCCCCTGCCGGTCCGAGCGCGACCCCAGCAGCGAGTCCTCGTCCTGGGATCGGTCCGAGCCGGACGAGAGCGGGTCCCGGGTCGCCAGCGAGGCCACAAACTGGGCCCTGCGGTCGGACAGAGACGGCGAGGCGGTGGGCGACGGCACGTTGTTGTTGTTGTTGTTCAAATGCGTGGCTTTCTTTTGGAGCAGTTTCTCTTTGGCCGAACCTGGAGGTGCGACGTCGAACAAGCTCGACGGCTCTAAAATGGGAATGCGGCTTTGTTTGCGGTTTGGCTCTTTACGCACGGCGACGGGGGAATACGAAAGCGGACTCCTTGGTTTCACCGCCCTTTTCACGTCTTTGCAGTCGTTCTGAGCGTCCTCTCTATTGCGCGTCTGAAACATCCCGTTGCGTTTATGTCTTTATCCGCGAGTAGGCGGGGCGTTTGTGAACACGGAACCTGCGGGCGATTTTGGAGCGAGAGCGAGGCGAGCACGGAGAAGTCACCCTGCTCCGGGCCGGCTCTAGCGGCCGGTTGTCCCTCCGTGAGCCCCCGGGTTCGGGCTCTAGGGTTCTGTTTTGGCTCGCGAGAACGAGAGCTCGGGAGATCAGCGTGGCGTGTTTCTCCAGATTGAGGCACTGGGGCGCCTCCGGACCCTGTTGTCAGCTGCAGAGGGACAGAACGAGAAGGTCGTCAAAAGGAGAAAACAAGACTTCTTAGAATTTTGTACGGCACAGGGATCCTACGCATTTTTCTGTTTTGACAAACTTTGTGTTCTCACTCTTCAGAGACACACATTTCAGTGCTAAAAGCTTTTGTTTCCCAGCAGATTTAAAGAGCACTACGTACCTTTCCCAGTGGAGGGTCCGCCATCTGCTTGTCTTTGCCTGGCTAAGAAACAGTTCTATTCTGCAATGATAACATTAATTCTTTACTATATTTATCTTTAACTGCAATTTCTTTCAATTCATGTAAACTTACATAAATACTAAGGCGTTAAAGCGCCCCCTACAGTGGACGACTCATTAAATAAAATGCAGTTAAGATAAATATATTTTGAATTTGCTAAAATTTACAATGTGATCACAGAACAGCACATTTTTTAGGTTTATAATTCACTTCCTGTTTGAATCGATGACATCACAGTAGAAAATTATCCCATCAACCATCTGGGGCAAAAACTCATCTAATCTCAGTTTTTTTTTTTTACAAAACAAATAAATTAGAGCGACTTATTTTGTTGAATCATGTTATAGACGTCAAAAAGTAGTTATTTTTGTGTAATTCTGCATAAACTTTTCGAATGAGTTTCCAGCTGATGTCACTTCTGTCATTTCTACAAATTTGGTCAACGTTTTCTCCACCAAAATACCTGCTCGATTGGTTTTAAAACTATAATTTATACGTACGACAGGTACAAACACACCAAATAAAGTCAAAATGAGATCGTCGTGACAACCTGCGTTCCCCTCTTTCTGTCTTAAATGCGAATAAAAAAGCCTGGGCAAAATAACTCTAGGCCTTTACGAATCGGGTAATCTTGTATTCTGTTTTTGATACACATTTGACTCTTTGCAACCGTCCAATCCCAAAAGTGCTAGGAACCCTACAACCGCCTGCCAAAGTCGCCGTTGCTGAGTGAACCACAACATCGTATTCGTGTTGAAGCCCGCAGGCAAGAGCTGGAAGCTGAAAGTTGAAACGTAAAGCTCTTAAGAGTAATCAAAAAATGATAAGGGTGACTGTAATCAGGGTGTCGGGCGGGAGGTGAGGGGGGCGAACGGTGCATAGCTAGTGAACAATATCTACCACCACATTAAGGCAGTGCTAGGCTCACACGCCGGCGCTTCAGGGAGGACAGACAGAGGAAGGGTAGAGCGAGAGAGACAGGAAGAGCAGCACAGACAGGCAAGAACCATTCTGAAACAAAGACACGTGCGGTTTACCTCAAACGCCAACATACTAACGCCAAGGTCAAAGTTAAGACACAGGAGGCGGGCAGAGAGAGGCGACCAAAGTCTGCTCTCGCTTGTCCGCAAACGGGAGGAAGTGCCGCCGACGAAGCGTGAAAATGGTTCCCTCGGTCATTTGTTTTTTTCTTTTTCCACGCTTATATTTGTGAGGTCATGTCTTTGGCCTCAGACTGTTCCAAATTCAAATGTACAGAGAACTATAAAACATCATCGTTATCGCACGTGCTCTAAAACGGACGAAAACCTTTAATCTCAAAAACAGTGCATATTCGGGCTAAATGTCCCGTGATTCTAAAAGCTTGCATTCCATCTATTTCAAATGTGTGCCTATTGCTATTCGTGCGATATTAATAACGTCGTACAAAAAAAATCGAAGAGTACTCGTTTGACAATCTTGTATTTGTTTATGTATGACTGTCGCTGACCCTCAATCCGAACATGTTTCAGCCTCAGTTTGGAGAAATCTATAAAACTGCATTGACGAGCACGTTGTTTGCAGGAACACCGGACTGCGACGTGGAAGCCAGACTTTTGGGGTCCCAACAGTGCGTTAGCTACACGGTCTTGTTCCCTCGCGCGAACGAAACGGTCGCACAACGCCAACGACAGAAGCCAACACAAAACCAGCACAACTAAAAACCAAAGAACAACGAAGAACAGAAAAACACTGAAGAAAACGTAAGAGTGAAAGAGTGTTGCATGTGAGGTCCGGGCCGGGCCGTCCAGAACGAGCGGGGGGGGTCACCTGCTGGAGCTTGCCCTGTGATCGTATGACTGAGGAACTGCTGGCTCGTGAGAACGCGCAGCTTTCGGCGAGCGAGCGACGCCGCACTTGGGCATGCTCGGAAGAGGTGAGAGCCTGCCGTGAGCCCGGCCAACAGATGCGCAGAGCAGGGCCGACAGGGACCTGAGGAGCGGGAGAGGGCATCTCCTCCGAGAAGGGAACCGCTTGCTACGGCAAATTAAGGAGAGAGGCGAGACGTGAGAGAGAGGAAGAGTGAGCGGGGGAGGCAGGAGTAGCTGCTATAACCACCTAATCTTCCTCTCTTTTACTGGCGACAAAACAAAAGTAACTGAACGTTCTATGTATCGAGGACAATGTCTGCAGCGGGTCACGACACTGAGCATGCAGACCACTCCCAATACCCATGAACAACTGCTCCGGAAATCAGCACTTTCAAAGAGAATATTATCTAAACGTATTAGCTCCTGTTGTCCTCGTTAGGTCCTGTTTTTATCCTGGTTTGCCTTGTTGTCCTCGTTTGTCCTGGTTTCCTGTCTGTCCTGGTTTGGTTTTCCTGGTTTGTCCTGTTTTCCTGGTCTGTCCTGTCTGGTCCTGTTTGTCCTGTTTGTCCTGTTTGTCCTGTCTGCGTCGCTGTTTTCCTGTGGTCCTTGTCTGGTCCTGTTTGGTCACTTTTTGTTCCTGTTTTGGTCCTGTTTTCCTTGTTTGGTCCTGGTTTCCTGTCTGGTCCTGGTCTCTCCTGTCTTTCCGTTTCGTCCTGTTTGCGTCCTTCTTCCTGTTTGTTCCTGTTTGTCCTGTTGGTCCTTTTGGTTCCTTGGTCTGTCCTGGTCTGTCCTGGTTTGGTCCTGTCCTGGTCCTGCTTTGTCCTGTCTGGTCCTCGGTTTCGTCCTGTTTCTCCTGTTTTGTCTGTATTTGTCTTGTTTTGGTCATTTGTCCCGTTCGTCCGTTTGGTCCTGGTTTGTCCTGTTCTGTCTGTCCTTGTCTGTCCTTTTTTGGCCTTCCTGTTTTGTCCTGTCTTCCGTCTGTCCTGTCTGCGTCCTCTTTGTCCTGTTGATCCTTGTCTGCTCTTGTTTGCTCCTGTTTGGTCCTTGTTTCGTCTTTTGGTCCTTCTGTTTTTGTCCTGTCTGTCCTGTCTGGTCCTGTTTAGCCTGGTTTGTCCTGTTTGGTCCGTTTGTCCATGGTTTGGTCTGTTCCGTCCTGTTGTCCTGTTATGGTCCGTTTTCGACCTGTTTTTCATGTTTGTCCTGTTGTCTGTCTTACCTGTTTGGTCCTGGTTTGGTCCTTTTGTTCCCCTGTCTTCCTGGTTGTCCTGTTTTGTCCTGTTTGGTCCTGGTGTCCTGTCTTCCTGGTCTGTCCTGGCTCGTCCTGGTTGTCCTGGTTTATGCTCCTGTCTGTCCTGTTCTTTTCCTGTTCTGGTCCTGCTTCCTTGTTCTGTCCGGCTTCTTCCTTTTTCCCTGGTCTGTTCCATGGTCTGTCTGTCTGTCCTTCTGTCCTGTTTGTCCTCTTCCTTTAGTCCTTCTGTCTGTTGTCCTTTTCCTGTTGTCCGTTACGTCCTGTCTTCCTGTTTTGTCTTTTTGTCCCTTTGTCCTGTTATCCTGGCTTCCGGTTGTCCTGTCTGTCCTCGTCTGCGTCCTCTTCTGATCCTGTCTGGTCCCCCCCTGTTGGTCCGTTTCCTGTTGTCCTGTTGCGTCCTCGGTTGTCCCTGTTTCTGTCCTTCTGCCATTGTCTGTCCTTTGTCTCCTCTTTTCCTGTCTGTCCTGTCTGCCTGGTCTGCTCCTGTCTGTCCTGTTTGATCCTGGTTGCCTTGTCCTGTCTGTCCTGTCTTCTGGTCTGTCCTGTCTGCCTGTCTTCCTGTCTGGTCCTGGTCTGGTCCTGGTCTGGTCCTGGTCTGGTCCTGGTCTGGTCCTGGTCTGGTCCTGGTCGTGTTCTGTGTTTTGTTTTGAAAATATCGGGGAAAAAAAATCGAATCACGCAAACCAAAGAAAATGCCTCAGACGGCCGAGAAAATGGACTCTTTGGTCCGCGTAACAGCGAGACCAGACCAGAACCACACCCTAACGCCCACTGCTCTGAGCCAGACTGACCCCGCCCTAAAGGAGGAGTCAAATCCCTGTGTTACTGTGGTCCTCTGGGAAAAAAACGAACAAACAACGCTCAAAAAGAACTCAGGCCAAACGACATTGGAGAAGTTCTGGTTTTAAAGCGGCGTGAGGGAAAACTGGGCCATCAGATAACAAAAACAAGGCGGTTCCAGGCTTTAGCTCCTCCCTTAGGGCAGGACTTACAGGCTCAAACTGTGTCAAATCTCCTCAGACATGTGCCTTTAGATTGAAAGTAACGTGCACGGTCGAAACGTGTCGATTTCAAAAGCATTGTCCAGATGACGACCGTTGAATCTTTCCTACCGCTGCCCTCGCCTGGACGAATGAGGGATTACACGTACGCCAACCCGTCCTAATATAAATAATATACCTACTTACACTTTTCTTCCTGTAGAGGGCGTTAATTAAAGTCAGAAAAGAGGAAATGTGATCGAAAGCAACTCCAAAACGCCGACATAGTTTGCAGGACTTCCTCATGTTAAACGGGCGAAATCCTCCATAATATGCCTTTCCAAATCCAAAATAAACCAAATCAAGTCAAATCCAAAACGCATTTGCAGAAACAGGCAAAGGAAACGTGACCAGAAGCTGTTCTCGAGCCATGCCGGGGTTTGGGCCAAACAAACAAAAAAAGAACAATATTGACATTAATCCAAGCAAAAGAAGCAGAGACTCGATCTGAAACTGAAGCCAGATGCGTCACTTTGAGTACGTGACATGGTTCTACAGTACTCGGATTGTGTACCGACGTTAGTACATTTCACATTTCAAAAGTACTATTGTATTTACAACAATATTTAGCTTAAACTTAAGTCGTAATAGAACTGAACTTAATACTTCAGCCACTGTAATGTTGTACCTGTGTGAGAATGCCCTCCGCTAGCGCCTCCCCCGGGCTGGTGGGAGTCACTGCAGGCAGCGCTGCGGGGCCCACGTTCAGCTCCAGTTTGTCCTTGACGCTGGCCCCAGAGCACGGGGGGCTCTCGGCCGCGGCTGAGGGAGGAAGTCATGCGTTTAGTTTCAGAGAACGGACGATGTCAGTGGTCTTCTTTGGATCTCACATGGAAACGCACACAAGAGGGTCTGTGAAAATGCACTGGCCAAACTGGGAGCGAACAGCCCCCCCCCCGTCTGGGCTGGTCCTGGTGTGGTCCTGGTTTGGTCAGGATTTGGTTCTAGTTTGCTTCTGGTTTGGTCCTAGTTTGGTTCTGGTTTGGTCCTGGTTCGGTCCTGGGTCCGCCCTAGTTCAGTTCTGGTTCGGGCCTGGTTCTGTTCTGGTTCGGGCCTGGTTCGGGCCTGGTTTGGGACTGGTTCGGTCCTGGTTCGGGCCTGGTTCTGTTCTGGTTCGGGCCTGGTCGGCTCTGGTTCTGTTCTGGTTCTGTTCTGGATTCGTATCATGTGGATTAGAACTCTTTGCTTTGTTTGAGTGACGTGTTTTTGACTCGTTCACGTTCGTGAACTCTAAATCCGCTGCGTTAATCCCAGTTCAAGTCATGCTTTATTACAGCTCATAAATGTGTAATAACGATTGGGGCTGTTTTGGTCTTTTGTCATCTGTCATCCGCTCGATTAATCGGTCGATGGTGTCAACAAATCATTTCATAAACATTTGAAGGATTTGAACCACGTAAACGTACCTTTCCCAGGACTTGGACTCTGCCGGTTCTCCTTGGCCCAGCCCGGTGTCCTCTCCTCCGGCTGCAGCTCCTCCGCCTCCTCGTCTTCCTCCGAGGGGCTGGAGGTGGCTTTACCCGCGGGAGAAGCCCCTCGGCTGGGTCGCTCCACCATCACCCACTCCCTGGAGTCCACGTCGCCGTGCGCCGAGCTCAGGTTCAGGGCCACGAAGCCCCCGCTGCTGGGCCCGCCGTCGCCCTGCTCCATGGAGGCCGGAGACGCCGCTTTCGGGGAAAAGTCGTCCTCGCAGTGCCACACGCGGTCCACCGACACCGGCCTCTGCGGAAGGTGGTCCGGTCTGCTGCGGGAAAAGGCGCGAGGCGAAGATGAGACGTACTACTGGGAAAGCGTGACGCAAACCCGGTTTTTAAGGTCCTACGTGGGCCGAGTCCCCGCGAGCCAATCGAACCTGCTCGTGAGCCACTCGTGTTCGAGCGAATCTCAGTCAAGATTTCTGTACCAACGTGAAGTTCAGGTTTTGTCCACACGTAGGCTTTTAGTCAGGGTTCCACCTGTTTTACACACGAGACCCCTGGTGTCTGTAAGAAGGACGTCAACTGTAAATGTTAGAATTTGCAGTTGGGATTGCTGATGAGTTGCTCCCTCTGCTGGTGACTGGTTGTCTTTTTTTTAAAACTGTATTTTAAATATTACATGGGCCGTTTTATGGATTAATGTGAACCTGCTGTCCCTTTAAACAAAACAAATAACAAAAATAAAATAAAATAGAATACAATAGAATTAAATTAAATTAAATTAAATTAAATTAAATTAAATTGGATAATACTCTTCAATGTGGGTGACACGGGTTAAAAAAAGAGTTCCTACCCTTGTGCGTGAACAAATAAAATACTGAATTAAGGTTCAGTTCTTTGTTTATTAGCACACATAAATCTTATATGTTTGTAAAGAGAACAAAGGCAATATTAACCTGTTACATTCTGCATCTCTAAACCTGTAAACCTCTCTCTTACCCTCCGTCTGTGAACCTGTCAGGACTCGCCAGGCTCCTCCTCTTCTCCTGCTCCAGGCTGTGGATGTTTCGCAGTTTTCGGAGCAGCGGCGCGTCCCTCTCGGGCCCCTCCTGGTGAAGTTTGACCAGAGACGAAGCGCCTTGAGCGGGGAACGGGCTCTGAGCGACCGGCGGCAGCTGGTTGTTACTGTGGTCATCCTCTGTGCCAGTCTGAAACCACAGGACAAACGTATGTAATATATAACTATGAGGAGGAGAAAGTGTTTTTGGGAACGATAAACTCCCTTTTCTGGATGGAAATGTGATCTGTAGGGTGGGAAATATTGACAAAAATCAACTCCTCAATATGTTTTAGCATTATCAACAACATTTACATAACATTTGGGTACATTTATATGTCAGATTCAGATAACTGGAATGATCCGATAACCCAAAATCGGATCTATATATTTATTTATATTCCTTTTTGTCCTCGTTTTTAGTTTGATACAAATGGCTTAACTCGCCACTGCGCTTTCAGATGAAGTCCAAGCGCCCTCTACTGGTGCTGACATTTCATGACAATTGAAGTGCGTTTGTCAGGTTTTTATGATCGTCTAAGTTTGACTTTATTTAGTGTATTTGTACCTGTCGTACATATAAATTATAGTTTCACACCAATTGAGCAGGTATTTGTGGAGAAAACTTTAAAAAATGTGTAGAAACAGGAAGTGACATCACACTAGGACCACTCGTTCCAGTCAAAGTTTTTACACAAAGAAACATCTGTTTAGACTCTAAACATGAATTCAACCAAATAAAAGTGTTCACATGTTCATCTAAAGACAAAAAATTTTTTATTTGACAAATAAAAATTGTCCAAAAATAAAAATTGACAATAGATGAGTTCTGGCTAATTTCCTAATGTTATGCCATCAATTACAAACAGGAAGTAAAATGATAAACCTAAAAAATGTGCTATTCAGTGATAAAATGTGTATAATTTTTCAGCAAAATTTAAAATATATTTATCTTTTAGTCAAGCATTTTAGTCCAACCTGTCAGGGGCACTTTTAGTTTATTTAAGGATCTAGGTTCCTGTTTAGTTGTGATCTAGACCTGGTCTGGACTTATCTTGGTTTAGTCCCGGTCTAGTCCATGTTTAGTTCCAGGTGTCGTCTTATTTCAGTCCTTGTTGTGACATGGTGTAACCTAATTAGCATAATATAGAACCTCATAGTCTTGCTCTTGTACCTTGGCCCGTACGCGGTTCCGGTTGCGGTCCAGCTCCTCCCACACGTCGGCCTCTGGGGGGCGCTGGTGCGCAGGGGAGCGTTCCGGAGGGTTGTCCCCGTCGCTGAGCTGCTCGTCCTGGACCACCTCCTCCGTGTTCTCCCTGAGCAGGTCTCCGGGCAGCAGAGACGCGTTCGCCATGCTGCGACAGGAAGCGCGAGGTCAGTCAGAGCACACACTGGAGCGGGGGTCAAAACTACAGCTACAGAGCCCTCCAAGGGTCAAAACTACGGCTACAGAGGCCTCCAAGGGTCAAAACTACAGCTACAGAGGCCTCCAAGGGGCAAAACTACAGCTACAGAGGCCTCCGAGGGTCAAAACTACAGCTACAGAGGCCTCCGAGGGTCAAAACTACAGCTACAGAGGCCTCCGAGCTACGGCTACAGAGGCTCCGAGGGTCAAAAACTCAGCTACAAGAGGCCTCAAGGGTCAAAACTACGGCTACAGAGGCTCCAAGGGCACAACTTACGGTACGAGAGGCTCCAAGGGTCAAACTACGGCTAACAGAGGCCTCCAAGGGTCAAAAACTACGGCTACAGAGGCCCCAAGGGGCAAAATACGGCTAAAGGGCCTCCGAAGGGTCAAAACTCGGGCTAACAGAGGCCCCCAAGGCGGGTCAAAACTAATACCGCTACAGAGGCCCTCCGAAGGGTCAAAACTATTGGCTACAGAGGCCTCCAAGGGTCAAAACTACAGCTACAGAGTATGTATTAATATGTATTTTTGGGGCATTTGAAGTGTCCAATCGTCGCCCCCTGCTGTCTCTGAGAGGAAAACCAGCCTTGTAACATTTGCCCGACATCAAACAACTAAACACAACTCTCCTGAGAAAACCCTGACTCTTTGTTTTATATTTGGGTCAACGTTAAATGTTTTTTTTTTATTTCAATAAAAACCAAAAACAAAGACCGTGTATTTTCACAAAGGAGCTGCATGGGGAGCTCTATTCGCTAAAGTGATTTTAGTTCTGCTTTAAAAATCTCAATAATTTACTCAATAAAATGTAATGGAGGTCTTCAGGGTCATGCATTACATTTGGAGTGGTTGTATTTCAGAGCTGGTCCGTACCCATGTGCGCCGGAGTGAGTCTGGTGTGGTGCTGAGTGCGTTGTTGCCGCGGTGCTGATGGTCAGAGAACCGTCGGTGCCACGTGCCGCTCCCGTCGTTATCGTGGTTCGTTCTCTCACCACGTTAATACGTCTTCATACTGTGTTGTCGAACACCGACATCAATCAACTGGCAAAAGACGAGGAATCATAAGAGTCAGACAGGAGAAGAGGAGAGAGGAGGATCAAGAAGAGAGGAGAGGAGGAGAGTCACAGAGAAGAGGAGAGGAGGAGGATCACAGAGATAGAGGAGGAGGGAGTCACCGGAGCAGGGGATAGGGAGGAGTCACAGGCAGCAGAGGAGAGAGAGAGGAGGAAGTCACAGGAAACGAGGAGAGGAGAGGAAGGAGTCACAGGAGCAGGGAGAGGAGAGAGGAGGATCAAGGAGCAGAGGAGAGGAGGAGGAGTCACAGGAGCAGAGAGAGGCAGAGAGGAGGAGTCACAAGAGGAGCGGAGAAGAGGAGGAGTCACAGGAGAGGAGAGAGGAGAGTCACAGGACAGAAAGAGGAGAGGAGAGGAGAAAAAGGAGCAGAACCTGATTAGTCTGGTTTGGTGAAGTAGTCCAGGTTGGCGATGTGCTCCAGGAAAACCCCAAACTCGGTCCGGTAGAATGTTTGAGCATCAGACGGTGGGTCGTACGTGTCCTTCAGTTTCCCCACGTGCTCCTTGAGAAAACCACACAGACAGAACTCCAGAAGCTCCAGAACTCCAGAACTCCAGAACTCTAGAACTCTAGAACTCTAGAACTCTAGAACTCTAGAACTCCAGAACTCCCTTTCAACCACTTCAAAGTCCCGTAATGTAGACTGTGATTCTGTCCTGCTCTAGTCCCTGTAGTTTGTAGTAGCAGCGTAGTAGTAGTAGTAGTAGCACAGTAGTAGCAGTAGTAGTAGTAGTAGTAGTAGTAGTAGTAGTAGTAGTAGTAGTAGTAGTAGTAGTAGTAGTAGTAGTAGTAGTAGTAGTAGTAGTAGTAGTAGTAGCAGTAGTAGCAGTAGTAGCAGTAGTAGTAGTAGTAGTAGTAGTAGTAGTAGTAGCAGCAGCAGTAGTAGTAGCAGTAGTAGTAGTAGTAGTAGCAGTAGTAGCAGTAGTAGCAGTAGTAGTAGTAGTAGTAGTAGTAGTAGTAGTAGTAGCATTCAGTCCTAATTTTATCTTTTTAACTAGTTTTTTTCGTTAAAGGACAAATATTTAGCATTATTTGTAGCTTTAATTTGGCATCTCATGTAAACGTGGCTAAAAACAAAACCACATTTGATCTCTGCTGTTTCCAATTGGACTAACTGAGGTCTGGCGCCATCTACTGGCGGCAGAGGCAGGAGGGAAGGGAAAACAACCGGAAAGTTGCCATGGAATGCAACAAAACACGCAGTCGTTCTGATTGGACGAGAGAAATGCTCAGAACGAGTCTGGAGACGATTTATGGAGTTAAAAAAAACAGCAGACGATTCTCAAAGAGTCACAGATTGAGAAGCGTCAGCGATCGAGGAGATTCACAACGGAGTGTTTTCGACGCTCGGAGGGGATTCGTCAAACTGCTGTGAATGAAGCTAAATGCAGCGGGAACAATGTTGGAACGGGGTTAAAAGAGATGATGATTGTTTTTAGTTTTAAATAACGTTTCTCGACAAATGGCGCCGCTTCACGGAGCGTCTCCAGCCCGTCAAAGACCCTCCAGTCAGACAAAGACCCTCACCTTGTCCTTGATCTTCCTCCAGGGCAGCTGTCCCACCAGGAACTCCACCAGCATGTAGAACAGGGACCACAGGTCGTCGTGTCGCCCCATCTCCTGCAGGGGGAGCCAGCAGCACATTCAAATGAAGGCGCACATATGAAGGACAGTGTTTTTACTGCGGGCCTGTAGGGGGCGCTCACCTTGTTCTTGTGAGCGTTGACTGAAGCGTATCGAACCGTTCCTCTGAATCCGGCCACTGGGCGAGGCTAAGACACAGCATAAAGACTTATTTACATCAGATCTACTTCATGTTTGAACATTTCACTGGTTTATCGGGCAAGAAGAGAACATTCACGGGACTAAAATGGAAGATTAATTAGTTTAATCGTGTTTTGGTGTTTAAATATTGGCGAATTTCTGACTCTGACGTCCGAAAAACCCTGAAAAAACATGTTTGAATTGTTTTTATTCTCCATTTCTTGCTTGCACGATACATGTTACAACCGTGTTAAATTCAGAGTAAAAGTGAAACATCTCGAGTGTAGAAGTCCTCACCGGCCGGACTTCCTGGCAGGAGTTGGTGAACTGTCGGGCCAGTCCAAAGTCCAGCATGTAGCAGGTCCGGCAGGTGCTGGGGAACCGGCCCATCGCGAAATTAGACTGAAACAGAGACAGAGCGGCGCGTTGGTTCAGTTCGAGAGCGGCTGCCGGGTTTCATGTCGACCCGAAGGCAATCTGAGCCCTGAAATGGTCAAAGTTCGGTGTTTGGAGACAACAGGAACCCGCGGGACTCGCCGAAGACCCACAGGCGGGTCACAGGGCGAGGGGTCCGACTCGACGGAGGAGGAAGAAACAGTCACAAACGTTGATGATCGTTATCTGTCATTATAACCTTTTTAATCTCAACAATCGCGTCCTTGGGGTCGGACTCTCGACTGCACGACTTCCCGACGCGGTGGTGACAAGATGATTCGACGTTGGCGTATTTGCGTTTGTCGGTGAAGACCCCGGACGTCGTGCCAGTTTTTGTTTCACGCGGACAGACCCAGGGATTGCAGAGACACGAACCACGAAACGGGTCGGCACATCCACAATCTGACGGTTTAAACGGTTTGGTTTTGAGCCCGGTTTTGCCCTAACGTGGACTCGGTTTGGTCCTGTTCCAGTCCTGGTTGAAGACACTTACTCTCATGTGTCTGAACTTCTAGTTTTCTAAGTTTCTCGTGGATTATACGTAGATCGGAAATGGAATCAAGAAACTGTTTTAGCTGAAGTGGAAACGCTAGGTAATTACAGTTGAACCCAATTGAAGGGGGTGCGTTATAAACCTGCACACGCGATTAAAATGAACATCTAATGGTCAAAGAGCGGTCCCTGTGGTGGTCTCATAGATGATGTCTGCCTAATCAAGTATTGGTAGAAGAAACGTTCACAATTATTTCCCTGAACAACTAATACATGAGCACAGTTTCCTCAGAAGATATAGATTAAACAAACAAAACCGTATCATCTCAAAGGTCTCTCACCGGTTTGATGTCGCGGTGCAGAAACCCGACGGAGTGGATGCTCTCGATGGCCTGGAGGATCTGACGTCCCAGCCTCAGAGTGGTGCTGATGGAGAAGGTTCCTCTGGACATGCTCCTCCTCAGGTCGGCCAGGTTACGGCCCTGAACGGGAAGAACACAACGGTGAGCTGTTTGATGGTCCTCGAGCTTCTGAAATACTGTTTAAAGTTACACAGTTGAGCTGCTGAAGCTGTTTGATGGTCCTCGAGCTTCTGAAATACTGTTTAAAGTTACACAGTTGAGCTGCTGAAGCTGTTTGATGTGTTTAAAGTTACACAGATGAGCTGCTGAAGCTGTTTGATGGTCCTCAAGCTTCTGAAATACTGTTTAAAGTTACACAGATGAGCTGCTGAAGCTGTTTGATGGTCCTCGAGCTTCTAAAATACTGTTTAAAGTTACACAGTTGAGCTGCTGAAGCTGTTTGATGGTGTTTAAAGTTACACAGATGAGCTGCTGAAGCTGTTTGATGGTGTTTAAAGTTACACAGTTGAGCTGCTGAAGCTGTTTGATGGTGTTTAAAGTTACACAGTTGAGCTGCTGAAGCTGTTTGATGGTGTTTAAAGTAGTTACACAGTTGAGCTGCTGAAGCTGTTTGATGGTGTTTAAAGTTACACAGTTGAGCTGCTGAAGCTGTTTGATGGTGTTTAAAGTTACACAGTTGAGCTGCTGAAGCTGTTTGATGGTCCTCGAGCTTCTAAAATACTGGTTTAAACTGCATTCAGGTGTGAGACTTTGCTTATGTCATTAGAGTGGGACAACTTTGGAAAACAGTATTACGATGAGATATATCAAAATATCAGATAATATCGTGAACGTTATTTTGAAGAAATTTTAGATCGTTTACAGAAAAAAATAAAAAAATATCTGATGGTTCCGCACTTTTGCGATTTATTTTTCAGACATTTCACTCAACTATTTCATTTAATGTTTTAATTTGACTTATTTCTGATGGATTGACAAAATATCGTCTGAATATCATTAACAAGATTTTAATTGATTATGTCATTCGGGCTGTACGATTTTGGGTAAAAATCTCGATTTGATCTCGCGACCAGTATTGTGGTTGCAATTAGAAATGCCATGTGTTTAAAAAGTAGGATTCTGTTATATATCAATAGCCAAACGATTATTCCTATTGTATATTGAGTCTTTTTAAACACATTATCAACCAAATAAATCTGAAAATCTAAATTCTCTAGATGGAGAATATTTACGAATAAAATGCATAATTGTTGAAAATCAGAAAGAGTTTATTCCTTTGTCGACATTTTGACTTAATAATGTCACTGTCTTTGTTATAAAAGGGTCTTTTCGTTTGTGTTTAAGAGTCTGTAGAGTCCAGAGAGCCATTACGATGATCAAATTGCCATTACAAATATTTTTTATAGTCGACCATTAATTTTTGCAAGATTTCGATTATTGTTACATCCATAAATTGATGCCATAATTGCAGACATATTAACCGTAATAAGAACAAAACTGCTGCATTTTGACAGTTAGACAGCGTCGCAGAACGTGGACGCACAACATCCGTATTTGCGCGTCCGTAAAGCAGTGACCTCTAAAACCGCTGACACGCGAGGACGCTGGGCATTCCCGCTGGATTTGAACTCACCTGGAGCTCCATGACGACGTAGTTAAAGCGGTCGTTTCTCCCGCAGCCCACGAAGCGGCAGATGTGGTCCTTGCCTGAAAGTACAAGAGAATACACGCGATTACATGAATATGACAGGAAATATTGGTAGTATTGTGATTTATATTTGTTAAAATAATAGTTTATTTCAAACTATTATTCCTACGAATGGCTACGAATACAACTGCTGCTACAACGTAATATTAAAGAACAAATATTATGCATTATTAAAGGACAAATATTATGCATTATTAAAGGACAAATATTATGCATTATTAAAGGACAAATATTATTCATTATTAAAAGACAAATATTAGACATTATTAAAGGAAAATATTAGGCATTATTTGTATTGTTATCAGCCTTTAAACATGCTCTCGAGTAAAATTTGTTTGGCATCTCATGTTTATGAAAATGTCAGTTGTCGAGGAGATTCAGAATGGAGTGTTTTTGACGCTCGGAGGGAGACTTTCTAACCAAGATTCGTAAATATAGCGTGAATGAAGCTAAATGAAACTCCAGGTGTGTTTTTGATGAGGAAACAATGTAAGAACAGGGTGAACAGAGAGAAAAAGCTCAGTTGTGTCATTTAAGCTACGTCTACAACACTGTTACATGCACTTTTGGAATATTGGCACCACTCACAGGGCACCAAGTCCAAGTCGAGCCCTAAACCTTAGTCCATTTTATCAAGTCCTACAACAATAACAACAACTCCTACAAAAATAAGTGCGACTAATGGATCTACTACTACTATAACAACAACAAATATAACAACTACTTTCTTTACAAACATTGTCACCTTTAGACTACCAAAACGCCATTGTCATGTGTCATAATGATTTGTCCTCTCCTCTGGTCGGCTCGTCCCTGTGAACAGATCTTATTTACAGTCTCCTCCTATAGACCTCTTATACTCCTGTACTGTGTGTGTGTGTCAGTATGTGTGTGTAAGTCAGTGTGTGTGTGTGCATAAAGCGTAAAGGGCCGTGTGCTTGGGCTCTGGGGACTCGGCCACACCCTTCAGCTAAAGTCACTCGACAACACCATACATCAGCGCCGTTATAGTTCCTGTATTATTCACTGCAGCAGATCGCGACGCACTGAAGCAGCTCAAACGAGGCTAAAAACACAAGTGGTGCTGTGCTACATTCACGCGCAAACGTTTAACTTGAGTAATGCACAGACCAGAGAGCGAAAATCAAAATAAGAACACAAGTAGACATCAACTAATCATCAAAAGAAACAAAATCACGACACATTTAAAGTAAAATAAAAGTCCCACTTGTTCCAAAGTGTGTCAATTTTTACAAATTAAAGTCAGTTTTTCCATTTGCCTGCCATTTTTGAAGTGCCATACTGTAATTTCCTCCACAAGCAGCAAAGTGTCCGGTCTTATTCAGCATAAAAAAACTGCTAATCCTATAGTTTAGACCGGCACAGGTTCTGAAATACATACACAGTGTTTTTGTCAATTCTCCTGGACACATTTAAAACACATCAAAACACAAATGTAATCTACAAATCTTGTCAAACAAATTACAATTAGATGTTTTTCCCAAACCGTTTAAGTTCTAGTTGTAAAGTGTCGGTTCTGCTTATCACTGTGGGTAAGTTTACAAGTGACAAACGCTTTAAATTGACAATATTCAAGATTTTCAAACTGTAAACGGAGAAAGTACGTATTTAAATCTGTCTGACAACGTCCATGTCCTGCACAGCTATAGAACAGCAAGGAGCAGCCAATCAGCTCGCATCCCAAATGACACAACTCTTTCTTTCAAGTCTGTGTTGATGTTTCACGATTAGACGCTGGTTTAACAATACATTTTTTAGGAGGAAAACAAAATGTACTTAATTACAAGAAAACAACATCATCGAAATTAACTATTGCAGATGTAAATTGTTTCTTGCAACACTTTTATTGTCTGGCTTTTAACACCGTGTGAGCTGTGTGCTTTTAGGACTAGTAAAATCACTTTGAGCAAATATTCTCGCTCTGTGACGCGGCTCTGAGAATCTTCTCTTCTGTTTTTAACTCCATAAATCATCTCCAGACTCGTTCTGAGCAAATTCTCCCGTCGAATCACGATCAGTACAACTGCGTTCTGAGAGGCTGTTAGACTGTCTGTAATTCCCTCTGCAGCCAGTAGATGGTGCCAAAAGCTAAGTAGTCCCAAGTTAAACAGCAGAAATCCAAATGTAATTTTGTTTGTCATTACATTGTTTGGTTCTAAAACATGAGAGGCCAAACTGAATGTGCTCAAGAGCATGTTTAAAGGCTGATAACAAAAACAAACAATGCATAATATTTGTCCTTTAAGCCGTCTCATTTCACAGCAAGAAGGTCACGGGACAGATCTGATTCCTGAGCCAAGCGGGCCTTTTTGTGTGGCCTTTATATTAGTCCGACGTCTGGATGTTGTTTGCAGGTCCAGGTCCTCTCGACTAAGATCTGGTGCCTGCAGTTCCACTGGTCCTGACAGTTAATTCACTTTGATTGATTGTTGATTTCCAAACAGTGGCCTCCATCTTAAAGCGTGAGGAGCTGAGCAGGGTTAGGACTTGGATGGGAGACCACGTTGACTAAAATGAACCTGACTGGTATCATTAAAGGAGACGTATCATGCTAAATCGACTTTTAGACATGTTATAATCGTTTTCCCTTCTCATTATGATTGTTATTTAGCATTTTCTTTTCTTAATCAGTGATATATGTAGTGTTCAGCAGCGTCCTGTAGACATTGTTTCTTTATTAAGTCTTTTTAGATAAAGATGTGTTTTTAGAATGTCCAAAATAATAAATAGAATAACGATCTGCTGGTGATTAACTTTAAATCAGACAGAAATAGGTCTTTTTTAAGGTGTGCCGGCTTTTAAAACACAAAGGAAAAGGACTTGCATTACCATTAATAAACCAGGTCTAAAATATCTCTAAATCAGAACAAAACCAGTACTAAAATAGCCTTTAAAATATTGTGTATCTCGGTTACACCCATTGACTACACCCATTTGCGCTTCTTTATATAAAAGTTAACCGGATTAACTCCACGACCGGCCTATTCTCGGCGCTTATTGAACCCTGCGCGGGCGAGTCGGTCTGACGGGGCAGAACCTGGTTTAGAGTTTCACAGAAGTCCCACAGGAAACTGCAGACTGCCCCTGGCTCCATCGCCAGCGCTAACACGATCCTGTCCATCGATTTTCCTCTGACGCACGGTAACAAACAGCAGCTAGCGGCTAAAAGCTAAAGAGCAGGCCGCAAGATGCACTCATGGATTTGTTTTGACCCCAAAAATATGACTCAAAAAGAAGTAAAAATCACAGAAATACTCGTCAAATACTGGGTAAAAAAACCTAATTTTTCTGTCATTTTCAAAAATTTTATAAAATTTCTTGTGCACCGCACAAAACATCACAATAGCTCTATCAGTGTTTGTAAGATTTTAAAACAATAAATAATTACTAAAAACAATTAAAAAAAAACATTAAAAAAACATCAAATAAATATAAAATAAAATAATAATAAAAGTAAAAAATGTAATAATACTAAAAGACACAGGAGCCTACTCAATTCATCAGTGTTAAAATCCACAGAATTTTAAAAGAATTTTAAAAGTTTAAATTATTTAAAAACTGTGGAGTTAAAAAAATAATCCACATTTTCTCAATTAACAGACAAAACTTTTTTTTTTTTTGGCAAAAGCTTTCTGTTGACGTGATGTCTTTTGACGTTTGTGTTTCTCACTACTTGGCGTCGTGTCGTTCTTCTACTTAAAAGTGCACTGTGGAACTTTTCTGGTTCTGAATTTTTAAATGGCTTTCGGTAAATCTAGACTGAGGTCAGCTGAGTCTGAGGGGAAATCAATAGGTCACAAAAAGCTTTTCAGACGTCTTCCTTCTGATGACAAAGAGATTATGGCCGGGTTTCATGTACAAACGGGTTAAATTAGGAGATCGAAGAAAGCTGAGCTAAACCAGGGCTAAACCAGGGCTGAACCAGGGCTAAACCAGGACTAAACCAGGGCTGAACCAGGGCTGAACCAGGGCTAAACCAGGGCTAAACCAGGGCTAAACCAGAGCTAAACCAGGGCTGAACCAGGGCTAAACCAGAGCTAAACCAGGCTAAACCAGCTAAACCAGGGCTAAACCAGGGCTAAACCAGGACTAAACAAGGCTAAACCCAGGCTAAACCAGAGCTAAACCAGGGCTAAACCAGAGCTAAACCAGGGCTAAACCAGGGCTAAACCAGGGCTAACCAGAGCTAAACCAGAGCTAAACCAGAGCTGAACCAGGGCTGAACCAGAGCTAAAAAAACAGGACTAAACCAGGGCTAAACCAGAGCTAAACCAGGGCTAAACCAGGGCTAAACCAGGACTAAACCAGGGCTAAACCAGGGCTAAACCAGAGCTAAACCAGAGCTAAACCAGAGCTGAACCAGGGCTAAACCAGGACTGAACAAGAGCTAAACCAGGACTAAACCAGGGCTAAACCAGGACTAAACCAGGGCTAAACCAGGACTAAACCAGGCTAAACCAGGACTAAACCAGCAGTAAACCAAGGCTAAACCACTTTGAGACAAGATTTTTCTTTTATCAAACCAAGATGGTTTCTTTTACCATTTGAATATTGAGAACATTATTTAATTCAAACTCCAAAATCTCAAAAAGCTGTAAAAAAAGAGCAGGAAGACAATCAAAAACTGCTGTAAACTTTCAAATACGTGATGTTTCTGCACTTCTGTGGCTCATTTCCCATTTGCCTGATACTAAATGTAAACGTAAACGTAAATGTAAATGTAAATGTAAATGTAAATGTAAATGTAAACGTAAACGTAAATGTAAAAGTAAACGTAAACGTAAACGTAAATGTAAATGTAAATGTAAATGTAAATGTACCGGCCTGTGCGGTGGAGGAGGCCATCTTAGGAGCAGATCAATAGGTCATCGAGTCGAGGGCGATTGATCAATGTCACGGATGTAACCGAACCCTGTGTCGCCATGGGGAGCCACTCAGGACTCAGCCAGGACTCAGCCAGGACTCAGCCAGGACTCAGCCAGGACTCAGCCAGGACTCAGCCAGGACTCAGCCAGGACTCAGCCAGGACTCAGCCAGGACTCAGCCAGGACTCAGCCAGGACTCAGCCAGGACTCAGCCAGGTCTTAACATGGACAGGTAATGATTTTACTTATACATGAACCAGACAGAGCCGTCTCTAGACCGCGCCGGGGGCTCCGGGGTCTCCGGGGGCTCCGTGCCAGACATTTGTCACAGTTCATGATTTGAATGCGATTGTTTTGTAGTTTAACAATTCATATTTAACAGGAAACATTGCTTTTCATAACCATAATTACTTTTCCAAACTACCTTCCAATCATGTTCTCTGGGGCCCTCTCAACTCTGAACGGCTCTGAAGACTGAACCTAAATCCAAACAAGTCTAACTCTGGTCTAAAATAGGTCGTAAACGGGTCTTAACCTCAGGGGGTTTTCACACTGCACGAGGTCAAAGTAAAAGTTTGGACCAGTGTGAACCCGGCACAGTCAGGACCGCATAAACCTGCCGCATTCTGGAGCGAGTGTGAAGGCGGACGACCTCAGGCCTAAACACTGCGTCGTCCACGGCGATCAGCTGATCCTCCCACGTGGCTCATGGTGCGGCGTTTGGGTGAATGAGGAGCGAAGCACATGAACAGGACCAACCCAGAGTGAAGGAATCTGACCTGAATCTAGTGACCACATGAAACAAAGCCCATGAGCCCGGTCTAAACTATGACTGAGGAAGGTCTAACCCTGGACAAGGTTTTCTACTATGACTGAGGAAGGTCTAACCCTGGACAAGGTTTGCTACTATGACTGAGGAAGGTCTAACCCTGGACAAGGTTTGCTACTATGACTGAAGAAGGTCTAACCCTGGACAAGGTTTTTCTACTATGACTGAGGAAGGTCTAACCCTGGACAAGGTTTGCTACTATGACTGAAGAAGGTCTAACCCTGGACAAGGTTTTCTACTATGACTGAAGAAGGTCTAACCCTGGACAAGGTTTTCTACTATGACTGAGGAAGGTCTAACCCTGGACAAGGTTTTCTACTATGACTGAAGAAGGTCTAACCCTGGGCAAGGTTTTCTACTTTCAAACACACACTAATTCCACTCTAACCCAGAAGATAAACAGGTCTTGACTTGTCTTTACACAGGTCTCTCAGAGGTCTCTCCCAGGTCTCTCCCAGGTCTCCCCCAGGTCTCCCCTAGGTAAGTCTCCCCAGGTCTCCCCCCCAGGTCTCTCCCAAGTCTCCCCAGTCTCTCCCAGGTCTCCCCCAGGTCTCCCCTAGGTCTCCCCCAGGTCTCCCCCAGGTCTCTCCCAAGTCTCCCCCAGGTCTCCCTCAGGTCTCTTCCAGGTCTCCCCCAGGTCTCCTACAGGTCTCTTCCAGGTCTCTCCCAGGTCTCTCCCAGGTCTCCCCAGGTCTCCTCCAGGTCCTCCAGTCTCTCTCCCAGGTCTCTCCCCAGGTCAGGTCTCTCCCAGGTCTCCCCCAGGTCTCTCCCCAGGTCTCCTCCAGGTCTCCTCCAGGTCTCCCCCCAGGTCTCCCCAGGTCTCCCCCAGGTCTCCTCCAGGTCTCCTCCAGGTCAGGTCTCCCAGGTCTCCCAGGTCTCTCCCAGGTCTCTCCCAAGTCTCTCCCAGGTCTCTCCCAGGTCTCCCCCAGGTCTCTCCCAAGTCTCTCCCGAGTCTCCCCCAGCGTCTCCCCCAGGTCTCCTCCAGGTCTCCTCCAGGTCTCTCCAGGGTCTCTCCCAGGTCTCCTCCAGGTCTCTCCAGGGTCCTCTCCCCAGGTCTCCTCCAGGTCTCCTCCAGGTCTTCTCCAGGGTCTCTCCCAGGTCTCCTCCAGGTCTCTCCAGGGTCTCTCCCAGGTTCTCCTCCAGGTCTCCCCCAGGTCTCTTCCCAGGTCTCCTCCAGGTCTCCCCCAGGTCTCCCCTAGGTCTCCCCAGGTCTCCCCAGGTCTCCCAGGTCTCCCAGGTCCCTCAGGTCTCCCTCAGGTCTCTCCCAGGTCTCCCTCAGGTCTCCCCCAGGTCTCTCCCAGGTCTCTCCCAGGTCTCCCTCAGGTCTCTCTCCCAGGTCTCTCCCAGGTCTCCCTCAGGTCTCCCCCAGGTCTCTACCAGGCCTCAGACTCACCCTGTAGTTTCTTGAGCACGGCGACCTCCATCTTGAGGACCTGTTTGGGCTGCTGAGCCGACTCCACCTTCAGAGCCACGCTGACGCGGGTGAGAAGGTCCAGCGCCTCGTAGATCTCCCCGAAACCTCCGCCACCGATCTTCTTCGTCTGAGGAACAAACGCAGAAATATTCACGAGAGTCAATACCCAACAGTCAGCCTCAGGACTATGACGACCACCACCATTTTCTTCACCTGGAAACATGTCACTTTGTCTGTGATTGGTGCAAGTTGGAGGAGTTAGAGGAAGCTGAAACCCAAGGAATAAGGATTGTCAACGTAAACAGAGCTTTTTGAATAAACTTAAACTTAAATAATGATTTACTCCAGCAAAACCTGAGCCCTTCTCCAAACCGCATGTTTTTACTGCCACAGGGTCGAAAATGTGTGCTTTTAAAGGGCCCAAATCATGCAAAATCGACCTTTCAGAGCTTTTAACCTTCTTGCAGTGCTATTGGTACCTCGTGTATGTGCCCAAAGTGTGTTGTGGATGGATTCCTGCAGTCTTAAGGTAGAAAATAGTCTCTATCCTTCCCCTCGGATGAGAGGACGAACGGGGGCTACTCAACTGGATGAGTCACCAGTCCCCTCCCAACTTTGCCCTTACGGTCAACTATGAAACGGGAAACATAGCTTAATATAGGACCTTTAAAGGCACTCACAAGGAAGTGGGTGACACAAACCTCCCCGACGATCAAGGACTGGACAGAAATGGTAATAAACATCAGACAAATGGAAAAAAATGACATTCGGATTTGGAAATTGACAAATTTGATCAACTTTGGACTAAATGGGACTTGACCTTCGGATTTACTGTGCCTTCATTTTATTTATCATTATTTATTTTTCTATCATTATTATTATCATTATCATTATCATTATCATTATTATTATTATTATTATTATTATTATTATTATTATTATTATTATTTTTATTTTTTTGTCTAGCTCTCTGGTTCTGTTTCTTGTTTTTTATTGTATATATATTAAAAAAGAATAATATATACAATAACATCAAAGAACAAAAGAAAGATAGATAAGAAGAACATAAGATAAAGACTAAAATAATTAATCATGTAAATTTGCATCCGCCCTTGCATGTGCCCTCTGACCCGAGCGTCCACTTGGCGCCCCTTCCTCTGCCCTAATCTCCTCTGCATCCTTCTGCACTCAGGCACTTTACAGTCCTGGATTAGTCCCAGTTACATAAGAAAGTCTCTCGTCAGACCAAGCACCAAACCCTGAGGAGGAGACAGGAGCTGCTCGGGCCGCAGCACCAAACCCAAAAATAGCTCAGATCAGGCTATTTCAGGAAAAACTTGGAGTGCAGAAGGTGGATGGAGAGGCCCCGCAGCCAGTACAATGTTTGAGCATGGCTGAACACGTTTGGGAAAACTGTATTTTAATTTGTCAAATATTGAGCTTTATTGTTGGTGTAATCCCTCATTCGTCCAGGAGGGTTCCGTTGTAGAAAAAGATTCAGTTGTTTCATCTGGACGTTTCGACTCTCATCCAAGAGTCATTCTCAATCTGTGAAACGAGTCTGAGAACGGGTCCATTTAGAAGGCGTCACACGCTGCTGCCTCTGTTAGATGGTCGTGAAAAGTGAGCATGATAAAACTGAAGATGAGAAGAGTCCATACTTCAAGATTAACGCCGGGACAGTTGGAAATGAGGCTCGTTAACAGTGTCTGCGAGTAGGCTAACGTTTATTAGCATTGCCACGTGATAATACGTAAACTAGCATTAGCATTAGCTGCTAACGACCTGAAACGAACCGCTGCGCCTCAGTGTGGAGTGACCTCTGTAAGTCCACTGGTCCCTCCTGACCGCAGTCAAACGGGGTCTTTGGGGACGTGGCAGAAGAGAAAGAATCCTTTGTTTTGAAACTTTTTGTTGTCACAGCCCACAGTGAGCACGCAGCTTTCGTCCTCAAGATGGCAGTAGCAACGGGCGCATGTTCTTCGCCTTGCGCGCGCTAAAGAAACGAGCCGGTTAAATCGGCGCATTGTTCTCGCGGCGGAGCCAGAGAAAGGCACAAACGCACAGACCACGATTGTTCCTCACTCACCACTTTCCATCGCTCTTTGACCAGCGACAACACGCTCAGAATGTCCGCTTGCTCCGCTCCGCCGCTCATCGCGACGGCAGGCAGGGGGGGGC